>NW_019091481.1:567963-619992 GCF_001949145.1 Acanthaster planci | reverse complement strand
CTTCTTGAATCAGATTACAACATGAGTTTGAGGATATACCGGTATGTAAATATCAAGGGAAATGATCAGACAACAAGTCTTTCCTATGAAAGATCAAACTAAAAATACTGTACACAGGTGTATATAAAACAAGAAATAAATGCATGAACCTGATTTTCTTTGTGTGTAGCATGAGTGGGTTAATACTGCAATATTGACCAAGCATGATGTTGACCATGCAATATTGACCATGCATGATGTTGACCATGCAATATTGACAATGCAATATTGACCTCCAGATTATTCGTGTGCATACAGTACAATGTACATGTATATCAGATGTCCTCAACTGATCTCAATGCACAGCACTCTCCTCTGCAGTCTTCAATGCATTCAAGTACACACATACATGTACATGTGTAATCCTCTCACTGATACAAATTAGTAACTTCCCAGTATCTTTGGGTTCAAGGCAGAATCAATTCCTACAACGGAAAACTCTCACCGTGATTTGAATGTCAGTCAAAGGTTGCTGGAATGGAAAGGTCAAATGAACATACATTTATTTTGATACCATTTAGAAATGTCAATTGCTTTGCAGAAAACATGTAAATTTGGGGGGGTGTTAAAAAGTAACATTTGAAAAGTTGATTTCAGTCCTAGTTTAGTTATTGCAAGGATTGTACACACTCATCACTGTATGATCACAAACGACAAACAAACAAAGAAAACAAAGGCTTTCGTCCATCCTCATCAGTCTGTCTTTGTTCATGAATCTCTGAGGTTCATGTGTGAGTTCAGTCAACAAACACCGTCATACGGGCAGGTGTAAGTAAACAGGAACAAAGGAAAACACATTACCTGTCCTCTTAGAAAAACTTGTACAAGACACAAATAATTATCACCAACAAAGCTGAACAGGATTGAACTGGGACTAGTAACATGATAAATGGTAATGATTACTTCATACATTTAGCTACATGTACAAGTACATGTGCGTGTATACGCAGGCCTATACATTATTGTGGTGTCTGTCTGTACACAACGGCATTATTCTTAGCGCATCAAGAATCACATGGGTGTATACAGCTGTACATTGGGGAGTCAGGTTGGTGCAGTGTTTCTTTCCTCGCCTTCCACCTCTGGGGGCGTGGGTTCAAATCTGGCTCCATCAATATGTGGATTGGGTTTTCAGTCCTGAGTTTGTGAGTTTCCCCCCAATATTTATCTGGGTTTTTCCTCCCACCTCCACTAAGATACCGGGCACGATATAGGGCTGATGGGTACCCCCCCACACATGTCCAATCCCTATACACACTCTAGACTATTGTTACCTAACACATCCCCCTAGAAGTCTACAAAGAATTCCCGAGACTCGGATCAAACAATGACCAACACAAAGGCGGGGGGGGGTTCTCTCCATCCCATATCTTGCATCATATGACCTCTAAAACTGACCGCCCCTTCATTTCTTCTTCACTCGTTATCCTGTAATTAGCACTAAATGCACCTGTTGGATGATAAATAAAATAAATTGTGTGGGAGGCTCCATCACTGAATGTATAAATATTCTTGTGTACAGTTATTGTTAGAATACGCCACTGGTTTCCCCTGATGTTGGTTTTTATCAAAGGAACTTAATACATACATGTATGCACATCATACCTGTATACACATACATTATACATACATAATGGGTCATTCTATAAATTCAGGGTCCACAGGCATGACATTTTTGTGTCCTTGTAACACCTGACTTGTGTAATTTCAATGGAAATATCAAGGAAATTAATTTCAAACTTTTTCTATTTGTTTGGAAGGTAATCTGCATTAATTCATCACTCTCGGAAGTTAGAGAACGTATTCTGAAGTTACAAAAGTATATGTCAGATGTGACATGGACACCAAAAAAAATGTGTACATAAATGTACATGTGCATAAATGTACAGTATATGTACGTGTATGTATCAGCTATCTCCATGATACATCTATGACTAACATGTATGTACATGCACACATGTACATGCACACATGTACATGCACACATGTACATGTACATGCCAGGCCATTGCCTGACCAGAGAGAGGAGGGTTTGTCAAACCCAAAAGTGAAACTTGTGGCAGAGTGAAGCTCACATGGTGGTCCTGGAGGTTAGGACATTTGTGTAAATATCAACGGCATGGTGGCCCTGGAGGTTAGGACATTTGTGTAAATGTCAACGGCATGTCGTAAATTGGCCTGGAATAAATTTGCTCATCACCCAACTTCCTGAATCGGGCACTGAGTGATGAACAAATGGTATGAACAATATCATGAAAAAGTTATTTTAAAAGCCAAACAATGAGCAGAACTCAAAAGGGAGTGGAGGGAGGTGAAGAGGGCAGAGGGGGTGTTTCATTCAAATCCTCCAAACCCCCTCAGAGCCTACAGGCCTGCCTGAAATGGAATCACATGAACAGTACACCCTGAACAGTGCATGTCCATGTCCTGCACAACACTGCCAGTGTACATGTACATACTCCCATTCCAACAGCTACTGTACATGTACACATGTGTTACTTCAAGAAGTATGTACACGTATGTTACATCAGACTCATTCCCCAATCCTGCTGTACACTGCATACAGTCCACGAGTAACAGTGCATTACATGTATACCATGTATGTAAGAGAGAGCAAGCCTCCAAAGTGTGCGGCAGGACTGAATAAGAAACGTACATGTACATGTACATCTTGAGATACATAAAGTACATCTTGAGATACCCACTGCTATATCTAACTCGGAAGGGCAAGCCAAACGCAATGGTCAAGTGGTTAAGATGTCTGCACTAGTCATAGGAAGTTGTGGGTTTGAGTCCCACCCGAGTAAGCTTGTGACTTATTTCTCATAAGTTCTTGGACAAGCACTGAGTGTTCAGTGTTTATGAATCTAAACATTGGAGTAAGTGCAAAACCTAGACTAGTGACATGTTCTTTGTTCCTTCTTCTAAGGCACATTGATCAGAAGGTATAAATGTAGTTCCCAATGGTTTGCCGAGTTCTATCTTTCCAAGTTCCTCACAAAAAATCCTCAAAAAGCCATAATGGATTTTGAAGGATGAGAGGGCTAGGGTTAAACCACCATGCTGGAATCATATGAGCACAGACATGAATAGGTACTGTATCGGTACACTGTCTGTAGACTTCTGAGGGTGCCAAATCAATGGATACCTAATATAATTAAATTTGGCAGTTCCGGGGAGGGGGTGGGGAGTGGGGGGGATTTATCTTTAATGATTAACGGTAAGCGGGTACAGTAAATGCAATCTATCTAGCTCTCCTAGTCATGATGCATCCCCCATAACCCGCAGGAAGTTTGGGTAGGGATGGCAATAATCAAGCAGCAATCAGCGTCCAATCAGATGTTTCCTGTTGCCAGTCGGTGTCCATGGAGCTTGTTTTACTTTTCCTTCGGTCTAGTGGCTGAACTAAGAAGGTGGTTCCTATCAAGTTTTATGATGTCTGATTTGGTTCCACATCTGAACGTGTGAGGTTTTTATGAAAGGGAATTGCTCAGTTCGACACTGGTTTTAAAACCTTGTCATCAGCAAATGTAAATTACGTACATGTACATGTACAGTAAAGCAAGCAAACATTTTGAGATCCACAAAGTTTGGAGTATTTTTCTTATAAGATGGCAAATGCAAGTTGATGAAGATTTCACCACAGCCAAATGTGCCGGTATTCAACATTCTTCATTCCAACATTTTATAGCATTCCATGATCAACTTTCAACATTCGCCCCTCAAAATTTGAAATCAAAGTTTGTAGTTTTAATAGAGAAATGAAAAAAAGGTTTCCTCATGATTTTCTTGTGAAGCATCAAACAGAGAGAATACATGTATCTTGACTGCAGTGCATTGTGGGTAGCATACAAGTAGTCTGGTTACTTGACAGGTCTGCATTTCCAAACAGACCATGAAGGCTTTTGAAAGGCAAAGCATTCTCCACGCGGGATTTCTTCACAGGATTCAGAAGTATGTAAGCTACATGTACAGTAGGTCTGTGGGCAAAAGTGTTCAGGAAAATTTGGAAGATTTTAAAAGTGTTAAAGTCGGCAGGTTTTCAAACTTGGTACAAAAACCTGTATGGTTCCTGAACATGTATCAATCTTTCACTCTTGCCAATCTTTAGCTTCCACTTATTGACCATAATACCCCAGTATTTCCTGTACACACACAACAGATCATCTTAGCTGACGGTTCTAGAAACTGATGGTGTCATGAAGACTATCAATCTAATATCCATCCAATCTAAACTTCATTCCATTGTTTGACATTCTAAACAAGAGTTTTGTTTACACCATCATGACCATCTGAATACTCAACTTGCTCAATATTGAAACCATATTGAAAACTAAACCCAGTTTCAGTTTTGACAGACTTGAAAAATCAATTGTTTGTTAATGTTTGACAGTCAGCAAGATCAATTGTCCCAACTGTGCATGTACAGTATACTGATGAATCAACGCATACTCAAATGTTTGATGGAAATAATAACTGTAACCATGACATTAAAACACAACTATACAACACTTGTATTCCTTTACTTTCCAATCATTTTGATCTTCAGATATGAACAAAAATCCACATTGCAAAAGTTTGCACTAATTTCATCAATTAATTTTTAATAGAAAACAAGTTTTCTGAGACAAAAAATCTAGCCCCACATTAAAGATTCACCCTGATACCTGTGTACATGTACATGTAAGTTTAGAAGTCTATTAAAGCACAAGAGTAAAACCTGAAAACACCGTCTTAATTTTCACTGCGCACCTTGGCAAACCCATCAAGCTCATACCTGGTACTAGTAGGTTAGAAAGCAAGTGAAATCTTCAAGTGATTCCGGCATTTATAAAGCATGCACTGAATCCCAAAAAATCCAATGTACACATAGAAATGATGCACTATGCCAGGCAGCTGAACCAAACAAAATCTTACACGTACATCACCAATAACACAAATCTATCCAGCATTACCCACGAAGTGTCAAATCTACAGAATCCAACAAAAGGTCATTCATGAGCAACTTCTGCAGAACTCGGTACATGTACATGTATCCAAATTGTTCAGAAATTGCTTATTAATTCAATGTCTAAATTGATGAGTAATGTACCCCTGGTATGTACATGTACAAGCCCGATGCACAGAGTATGTCATTTCCTGTACATGGAAAAGCCCACATTTGCCAATCATCTCAGATCATTCAAATGGATTCACACTTGAACTGCAGGTCTAACCCCATCTAAACACATCTAAACCCCAAACCATCTTCATTATTCCCAACCAACTACAACTCCAACCCAGCTCCATGGACGCAAATCCCCCTCACGATCTCCCAACTTAGCCATGCCAATAACTTCTCCGACCCCACCCTGACCCCAACCACACCCCATCTCTCCTCCAACCCTATCTTGACCCCAACCCAACCATATCTCCTCACCACTTCAACCCCACCCTGACTCAACCCCACTCTGCCCCCCTTGCTACTCACCAGGTGATGGGTGGGTCTATTGGCACTAACAAAGCTGATCTTGAAGTTGGTGCAATACAAGGATCCTGATATACCCCTGTTGAGACCGCTGAAGGCATCAAACTTGAGAACATTATGAGCTTGGCCAATGATCAGCTCGCCTGATGGAACAACAAAAGCCAAAAATCACACAAAATATGAGAATCTACAAACAGTCATTACCGGTAAAATAGTTGAACCGATGAACTGTCGATGGCTTGACCATTTGGACGTACCGGTATGGACACATACATGTACACTCTTACATGTATTGTAGTGATTTGACATCATAAGCACACATGTATGGAGTAATACTGTGTTATTTTCAATTTCACTAAAGAAAACCACATTTAACAAAAGTACATGTAAGCCATGTTTTGTGATTGAGGAGGATGAAAAGGAGGACAGATAAAGAACTCCATTTTTCTGGGTGGGAAGGGGACCTTGTTTCTGAGAGTAAGGCAACATTTTGGGGCTTTGCACACACTTTGGAAGGAAGGGAAAAGAAACAGACCCAAAAAGTTCACCCTTTTCTCATCATTCCCCCCTGAATTTTTGAGAGGCTCATTTTTGGGGGGAGCATGGCTCCCACTACCCCATCCATCCTTGAATGAAACCATAGTGTACATTTGTACATGTACATACACATGTACTTACTGTGCATGTACATACACATGTACTTACTGTACATGTACATACACATGTACTTACTGTGCATGTACATACACATGTACTAACTGTACATGTACATACACATGTACTTACTGTGCATGTACATACAGTGTTCATGTATAGTACATGTACATGTATTTTTATCATTTTACAGTGTTTAGTGTTACATGTACAAGTCTTTGATAGCAAATACAGCCCGGTACAAATGTACATGGTACATGTAGTGCATGTTTGCTCTCCCATCCTGTGCACAAACACACCCTCTTGAAATTGACCTTTGACATGAAGTTTAACCTGCCACAGTATCAAGTATAAACCCATCTGTGCTGGTCTACAATATGGTCACTGTGGGCTGATTAATCCAACGGAATTCCGTTAACAGATGGCTCAGATCTGAGATCACCCCATGCTGTATTAATCATTACTGTGGTCAAAAGGTCTGCTAAGCTGAGTATCACGGGAACTTTTATAACAAGGCAAATACATGTACATGTACTTGCCACACGTATACATCTTTACAATGAGTTTGAGTGCCAAAAAGGCATCTACTATACGTGTATGTACGGTACAAGTTACATGTACATGTATGTACATGTATAACAATATGTACATGTACAGTACATGTATGTATCAGAGTTATTTTCAATCCAAACAAGCCAGCATTGTTCTTTGCACTGTGTGTAATTCATAACTTATCACATTCCAAACAGTCTACACAGCCAGACATAAGTTTGTTTTCATTATTCACTTCCAGTCAACTTAATATCTCCTTGACAACAGAATACTTTAACTTGGTCACTTTACTTTGTTTGTCTCTTTTCTTCCTTGGCTACATTTCAATTTTCTGGGATTGCAGGATGTGACATTCGTATATTGCTGCCCCACCCTTAGTTAACTGAAATTAACAATGGCATGTGACATGCACAAACCATGCATAAACTGCATGGTTTCCCTGCTCAAATGACAGGAGTCAAGTTGGTGTACTACAATCCAAGCTTCAAACAAGGTTTTCATGTAACTATCCGTATGTGGATTGAGTTTTCAATCCTACCTAATTCCCTGAGTTTCCCTGGTGCTGGTGGATGACCAGAAATGAATAAAAGTGAAGTAGAATAAAGTAAATTTAACTAATCCCCTTACCCCATCCTAAATGTACATGTACATGATGGCCCTACCACATCTCCAAGTTCCCACTCAACAAAAACTGAAACTTGGCTTTCAAAACTGTAAACTACCGTGAATAACACTTCAAGCACAAGTACAAAAAATCACGTTACTCTCGCTCAGAAATCACCTGGCTAAGAAATCTGGCAAAAGTATAAGACCCCTTCCCCCCCAAATTCAATTACCATTTGAGTGATAAGTTGTCATGGCTTTAAACCCAATCTCTAGAAATTACTATGGGTATGTTTATGTTGGGTGGTGATCAGTTGCCTAAATTCTAGCTTGTTAAACATGTACATGTACCAGTAACTATCAGCAAGAAATTTTCCCAGCATGAACATGTATTTTAGTGGTCTTTGTTTTCAGTAAGTTGTATACACATGTACATACATGTACATGTATGAATCTACCAATTATCACCTATAAATTTACGATGTCAGGTCAACTCGCCCCTGACCAACTCGCCCCCTGGCTGACTCGCCCCCCCGGAACATCAAGCAAATATGGCCGGCCCGATGCATTAAAAAAAACAAACAATGGTTCTAACCAACGATACGACACGAACGACTCACGGACGGATATTTGGACATCACCACTAATCACTTATTTATTCCAATGCTTCCTACGTCCACTGTCTGATTAGGTTATTTGTACATCCAACATACCCTCAGGATCAACAACTTCGAACCCTCCATCCCATTAATATTTGGGTATGTGACTGTACCTTCTTGAAGTGACCCGATATCCAGTTAGTTATAGTGTTCTGTTGCTCATTCACTCGACTGGGACCTCACATACATGTATACTGCAAAAATTGATTTAGGTTCTTGGATATACGCTTTTTGAGTGATTTTATTCGCATAATTTTTATTCCTTTTTTGGAATTGAATATCTTTGAGAGTGCTCTTAATTTGTTTACAAGTACTGGACACCAGATGACATGACTGTTTTTCCATGACGCCATGACACCGACAGTGCATGCTGGGATATAATTCAATATTGCCGATCAACAATGTGATCCTTGATGACTGTACTCGCCGAATAAATCAGTATTTAGTGTTAATTGTGAACTAATAAATGCATCCTGTGAAGTTATCGGAACCTGAAAGTGTGTAGCGACCGTTACACCCTTTGTCATAAATCATGTCTCCTTTACACTTCCGTAGGTTTGCGTCGCCGGGCATTATGCCTAATATGTACCATTTTTTAAATCCGAAATAGTCTGCAAAGTTAATTACTTGGTAGAGTGTAGGTGTTGTGGTGCACAAAATCCCATAGACAATACACAGGAAACGCTTCGCCATGGCCCATACACATGATAATACTGAATTAGTTTTACCAATATAAAGAAAAGTATTGTTACCCAAAATTCCACACAAAGGGAATATCCACCAAGCTTTAAACAAACTCAACTTTGAGTGCCTGCTGCAAACCCCAGAACCTATTTTCAAGGGCAGCAATCGCCGATTCCATCTCTGACTGATTGTATTTTTTATTAAATGGTGAATGGGCCGGCCATACGTGCTTGGCAAACTTAGGGGGCGACTCGGTCAGGAGGCAAGTCAGTCAGGGGGCGAGTCGGTAAGGGGGCGAGTTGGCTAGGGGGCAAGTTGGTAAGGGGCGAGTCGGCTAGGGGGCGAGTCGGCCAGGGGGCGAGTTGACCTACAATCAAATTTACGGCTTGAATTTTGGTACAACTACATAATCAGAGCAGTAGATACTGTGCTTTTTAACATTAATTCAGGTAACTTACCTGGGTATGTGGTGAGTTCATTCAGGGATATATTCGTCTTATTATATTCATTGTTATTCAATTTATCCAGGCCTGGTAAGCCAAGTAAATTGATGTCTGATTTATTTCGAAAAACAGGATCTCTGATAAGTGACCACATGATGATGTCAGTATGTAGTAATGTGTCCACTCAAAAATGTTGGATTTGCTCCAGTGAGTTAGATTTCCACACAATTCACGATCAACTAAGATGACATGGCCTTCTGGGAAAGAAAGACGTAATCAATCCATTTCCAAGCCTAGCACAAAAGAAGTAGTGACCTTTGGTAACCACATGATGAGACACTAGATGGACTATTTCTCTTCCTGGTTTAGATTCTTGACTATGATGACATCATTGCAGCTATGACGCTTCATGGGTGTGGACAATACAGGCTCAATAAGAGTCTTGAGTTCCCGTCTCTCATGTGACAGAAATAGTTGTTGTATGACTATGATGACGCGGTTACATCTCTCTACAGAGTTGAAAAGTAAGGAGGATTTTGGCTTTTGAAACAGACTTCCTCACTGAGTAGAGGCTTTCGAACAAGACAAATGATAACTCCAAATTGAAGAATTAACTATTTCGACTTGAAGAGTAGCATAGGTGTTGCATGTATAAAGTTGGGTTGATAAACTGAAAACCTCCACAGGCATCAAATCCAAAAATTCCAAGAATAAGACTCCTGACAACTCCCACGTCTACACCAGCCTTCACCAACAGTCCAAATCTGAGTGGCACTACACCACACAAACCATTCACTCATATACTGTACATGCTGCTCACAGAGGGCAGATCCCAAACCGTCTGCCTGGCCTAGAGTGGGGAAAACCATATTAGGAACGTCCTGGGATAAGATACAGTCAGCCAATGTGAAAGTTCTCATGGGACAAGAACCTATGCCTAAACTCGGTAATAGACTCGGTCAGTCTGGCATTTACCCTCATAAGTGGGACTTCCTTTTGGTCGAGTTGAGGCCAGCATCAGACACCCACCGACAGCTCCATATTACTTCCTGTGCACATTTCCGGAACAGATGAACGTTATGTACATATGGTCCTTCTGTGGTAGTTATTATTAGAAAGGGTACATCATGTATGGAGTTTATCAAGGTTTAAGCTGCTTGAAGAAAAGGGTACAGTTTTCCGGAAATTAAAGTGCACAACAGCAAAGCAAGATTCAAGTACATGTAATAAGTACATTTTTATTTCCTAAGTGCGTCATGACTGTCAATGTAAATTTAAATTGGCTGTAATATAAATACATATTTCCCACAACGAGGAACAAAACTGAAAAGACTTAAAAGGGCTACCAAGTAAAACAAATGGAGATCCCAAGTGATATCATAACTTCAGAACAAGCAATGACAACCCAGTACATGTACAAGTATGTACTATACAGAGGAAGAAACTAATTACATTGGTTTTAACTCATGACCTACCTGTACATGTACATGTAAATTGTATGCAATATGACAATGACAATGGCAATGGCAACACTGACCGCATGACAATGACAGCACAATATAATACATGATGTGCAATCATATGAATTATTCATGAGTAACTGTATAATTTGGTGTTTTATTCTACATGTATTTTAACACTGACTTTATCAAATCCTTTGATCCCACAGTGCAACACAATTAAATAGTAAATGAATCTAGTTTTTATTTGTCTGGCTCAGAGATGAAATGGCAACTGACTGAAACCTTACCTCCGTGTACAAATGCCTCTGGTTCTGGGATTTCGTCGTGACTGTCGTCGACTGGTGGAATATGTAGCTGAAATGTTGGTCCCTTCTTACTCTTAGAAGTTTTTTCCTGCAACAAAGTAGAAATTCAAGCTTGCACTGACAGTTGAGTTTCTACTGTTGAATGTCAAAAGTTTTGAAAAAAGGGTACAGAAATAAGCTTGTGACGGACTATCACAATTTTCTGGGGCCATAAATAAGAACAAACTACACACTTATCAAACTTGTACCCTTCATGCAGGTACTGGACCCCTAAATTAACATGCACCTACTCAAAAACTTGGGGTTTGTGACTCTCAAAAATTATGATGGTCCAATGTGGAATTCTTACCTAGGGCACTTGTTGGCATCCAATCACTTGGAAAATAATTTTAATTGGAAAGGTGTTTTCCGCTCCACTTTCGAAGTGGTCACTACCAGTAAGTTCCAATTTTTCATTTTGGGGAGAAAGGGTGAACAATATGCCCAAGCAAACACCAACAACAAAGAACAATACACATCTGCTATAAGAATGAGCTAACAAGCCAAACATGCATAAAAAGTATTCCAAGGCATCAAAAATAATTTATACACGTGGGCCTCTCGCATCCAAAAAGCTTGACCACGTAGGAACGCAAATTTAGATTTCTAGCAGTTTTCAAATAATGCACTGATTAACCTATGAACAAATTTGAAGAAAGTAACAAGCTAATGAGTAATAAAACAGGTCAACTACCCATCCATCTCCAAACCGATGTACAACTGTAAATCACCAAAATATTGGAAGGTCACAATTAACAAACATGTAAACAAAACTTGTCAAACAAACAGCAAAAAAAATTAAGGAAACAAAAAAGACATGGTGAAGGCACAAATCCCTGATATGCTTGACAAACTGCAAATCATATGTTTTTAAAAGAAGAATTTAATATTGTAAAACTGTAACTTGCTCAGGCTATGGGGCTCCTCAGTCGAAGAGGTGAACAAAGGAACCAACAGTTCTAAGGGTAGGCGTGTAGCTACCAGCACCAAGGGTGCAGCTTCAAATACACAGTCCATTATCATTTCAAAAAAGTGGAATTATCCTTTTATTGTTTAAAATTGGATCCTACCTACAAAATTTCAAGATAAACATGTATCATCTTTTTGTGATGTGTGGCTATGGAGCAGTCTCTCAGGGAACAGAGTCTGAAATTCAACTTTGTATTGGGCCTACCGTCCATGACCGTATAGTCACCAGGTCCCTTATTTCATCAGTTACTGTGCAAACTATCAGACTTGATGTAATAAGTTAGGGACCTGGTGACTATACAGTCATGATGGTCACGGACATTTAGGCAAGGTCTAGGTGTGAATTGTATTTCATGAACATGAATTCACAACAATTCAAGTTCACAACTTAAGGCAGTTATCAGCCTTCAGTGTTAACATGGTTAACTGCGGGACTGGTTCAGCAGATCAGGATCTACAAACATAACAAAAAACAAAAAGCCGGCAACATCCGCACCGTGGACAAAGTAGTAACCCGGGCCTCAATCATGTCAATCATGGTATCACGCTTCCCTCCCATTGCATTGCCCATGCATGGGTTTATGTTTTTCAGTAAGTGGTGGTCATGGTGGTAGTGGCACTGTGGTAATGGCAAAATTCTATCCAGCAGGTATAAAGGTTACTGCTGCAAACACCGAGTTTGTTTTACAAAATTCGACCCTAACATTAAAAAATCATGACCACAATCAGAATTAGATGTCAGATCATCGTCAACATTTGACATCGACGATGTCAACAGCCGCACCCAATGTGTGTTTCTCCCTTGTGAACTTACCTTTTTGGATTCAACAAAGAGGCTACTATTTAAGTAGGACTTAAAAGTGGGCTTGTCATTTTTGCTCATGACGGTTTCCAGGAAGTTTCCCAATTTACAGCGGAAAACCTTATCAGAACACAGCCTTCACGGTATCAGTATCAAGAAACTTTACTAAGCTCCGCCATGTTTTCTGACATACATCAGGAACCAGACCATTCATAATTTCCATTTTCACCAGTCCTGCAATGCGAATCGATGCCCGGCCAGTTGGGTCGGTTGTCAGACAATGTCAGATTTCATTAGACTTGTTTCAATCGTTGGATTTTTTCCCTTGCGACGATACCTAACAGATGCAGACTTTCTGAATGGTGTTGAAAAACTTTGAACGATTACAAAAGAAATGGTATGAGTCAAGTCAAAGGTGGGCGTAAATGAAGGTTATTCTATTATCTGTATGGGTGTACCCATCGACCCTCAAAACGGAAAGGCGAAAAAGTAGGCAAGACTGAAGAAAATTCCAAATTTCAAGCTCACAGCTGAGTGCAAAATTTCGGCGAAGAAAGACCAAGCAGCTCCACAACCGACACTGGGAACTCAAAACCAAGTTGACCTTTATCTTTTTCTAGGTCACTACAACCATGGAGGTACTACAACTGCCCATGAAAAAAGAAACTGCCTGGTCATTTCGTTTTTTAAAAATGGCAACATATACATTCCAGCTCTTTAATGTTTACAAAAATAAAGTTTTACTTCGGAACTTGTTTGAAAAATTACTCGAAAATGAGGTTCTTTGAGCCAATATAATTTGAAAAGGAACCAAGCAAATGAAGAGAAGTCTGGGGAATCCGTGGCAAAATTTGGTGTCTGTAAAGCGCCCTCTATTGAATTGTGTAAATCCCCACACACTCACTGAAAATGCAGGGAAAAATTAAGTTATAAATACGGAGATAGACCATGGCATATCCCTCACGAAAGATCGAAATAATACAGCATATATGTGCAATGCTTTCCAAGTGAACAAAGAAATATTTTATTAAAACAGTTTTTTAAATTATATCCCTGCACATGATCCATGCTCTCAGGAAAACCAGGGCAAATAATTCATTCTGGGTCACCAACAGAAATTTTGGCATTCTGGGGATTAATCATAAACACAACTTGGTAAAATATTAACAAGGACAATAAGAGACCATAAAACAATGGTTGGTTAATTTAAATAGCTACTGCCTCATAGCTAACAAGTCTAAGTTATCTAATTTTCTCCAAAATGAAACTCTTATTCATCAAAAAGTACTAATCTAACAAAAGCTCAACCTGCCTACATAATAGTCACTGGCCAGACTATTAAAACAAATCCTGAATTGTCTGAGAAGGCTGCATTGGATTGAGACTACCTCTTGAATGTGGATACCATCTTGAAGGTTGAGCACAAAGGCTAGCTTGTGGCTAACAGTAATGAACACATCTAAGGAAAGTAGCAACAGATGTTACCACTGGCTACCGTAAGCGCCAATGTTAAGACAAGTCATAGCCACAACTTTAAGATCTGGCCCAAGTCAAACACTTTAATGTGAAGTTTCTTCTTCAATCATTGACCCAATGCCTTTGTATCTGCTATTCCTCTTGGTGATCCAGGTTTACAGGAAGGGGGGTATTCCTTTATGGAGTTGCATAAGATGCTAATGTTTCTTGTTCTTGGCTGCGAGTACTGCATTCTCGTACTTTGATTTGCTGCGATACCACAAAAGAAACGGGATACCAATAGAGGGCAGAATCATGACAGCAAAAGCCCCCCAGTCAACCTGAAAAAGCAAATTGCAAGAGACAAGACACAGAAAATTTAGAAAGTGAATTAGTATCTTCCAAAAAATTCACTACTGAAATGTTTCAAAGAAAGATTTGAGGATATCACATCACATGTTCACGACTGACTTCAGACACTCGCCCGCATCATTTTTTTTGTCCTACTGTTTGTCCTTTTTTCTTTTTTTTTTGACACAGGCAATTCATCAACTCCTGTTTGTACCCCTCGATCTTCTTGCAGTGACTTGTACTATGTCATTTGTGTTAAGTTGAGATACTTCTACATTCTGAAAAAAAAAGACTCTCAACAGTTCTGACTTGGTAGTTGCAGGTAGAGATGAATTTGGTGATGTTTCGCTGTACATTCCTGATGGCCCCCTCTGATGGCTGAAAGCATTGTGTTTCATGCGGGGCTACTGTTAGGGAACAATGGCTCTGTACAACAGTTATCACAGTGCTTACCACCATTGGTGAGGGCCACTGTAAATGGTCAATGACAGCATCACCATGGTCAGTGGATTCATCTACATGTATATATAGACACAGAGGAGCATCTCTAGATTAAATCTCTTTACCTCATTGAGCCGGGATGAAAGACAGACTACAAGGTCAATATTTCACTTACATAGTGAGGTGAAAATTTTCTGTCAAAATCCTTGAATGGCACAATGCCCTCCTCTCCTGGGAAACTGGTATAACCGATCTGCACAAACAAATCCAACATAACATTTTAAAAAGGAATATTTCCGTACAAAATAGCCATACAAGAGCACTTGAAACCATTTACACGTATGGCATCTAAAATCAGCTGCAAGTGTTCCTAATCAAAAAGAAACGTTGGACTCTCGACTAAGTATGTTTAATTTCAGAGGCAACAAGGTCGATAAACAAGAGAGAAAATATGTTGATTAGAAGAAGATTCATGCCCTAATACTCCATAAAGTGGGCTTTAAGCTTTGTGAATCCTTTCTGAGTTGGACGGTGTTAAACTGCATTGAGTGTGGCATGTCACTTAATTCATAATTTTCAGTTTGGATGAAACATGAATCAAAACTTTTCCTCACCACTACTTCAGCATCTTCCGATGGTTGATAGGCTACTGTTGCTGATGAGAAGTTGAAATACCCAGGTTTCATTGGTTGTAGGATGATAGTGTGGGTGACATTACTGGCTGGAGCAATTCGGTCCCACTGAACACGGGTCTGGCCACTCACGACACGGAAGTCTGAATCGTGGAAAGTTTCGTCAGCGAGGGCCACATTGATGGCAGCACTGTCAACCCAAATTACATCACACACTAGCATTACATGCATTAAGTATTGCTTTTCTAATGAAGCTGAAGTAGACTCCTACTATCATATTGAAAATTAGTCAATCACTAGGCTATATAATGATCATCAGAATAATTTTTTTCACGATAAAATTAGACTGAGGCAATCCATATCTCATAAGCTACTCCATAAAGATTTCACTTGGACTTCCAAAACCCAACTCCCCAGGTGTTCTTGCAGGAAACCTTCCTGAATCCATCACAATCCACCATATGGAAGAGCCTATGGCTCATCTGATGCTTAAACATTTCAATGATTATCATGTTCCATGTTAAGTAAGCGACACCAAACTGTATATGTACCTTCTTCAGATGGATTCTTCAAGATCTGGAAGGGTTATGTTTAATTGATTGATTAGTTAGGGTACCTGCTGCCAACATTGTAGATGCTGTAGCGAATGGTCAGGTCACGTCCTTCCACTAACCACTCATTCAAGATGTTCTTTGATGCTAGGAGTTTAGCTCCTGAATCTTGGGAGTACCCAAGACCCACAAGGCACAACAAACCAACCACAAAAAGCAACCTCATCTGCAGAAAAACAAATAACAATTTATGGTGTCATAGGACAAGAGTGTCATTCGAGGAAAAGTCCATTTTTTTTTTAAATCCTGACACTTTTACCAAGAAATGGCATTTTCAATGAGAAAAATTCCAGAACACTATGGCTAAGGCAAAACTACAGAGGTCAAACAGATTTTACAAATTTATTCTTGCAGGATATATGAAATTGGCCTCATCTTCCAAAAAGTACTGGTATTTACTTTGCCGACCTTGTCTAATTTTTTAAAAGGAGATTCGTAGAGTCCAAGTTACTCAGACTAAGCCTTGTGGTTATTAATATTAAATTGGTCTTGCAACAATGATCGCCTTTTTTTAATTAAGAAATAAAACACAGATGAGTTACCAAATGGGCTCATCTCAAGAAAAAGTCAATGTGTGCATGTCTCAGCCTATTTAATTAAAATACAATTGTCCATAAACCATGAACAATGTTGCTGTTGAGCACAATCTTTGAAATTGCACAAATTTTAAAATTTGCACGACTACAGATATTGCCATAAAAATTGCACGCAGCGATAAAAATTGCGTGGATACATGAACCACAAGCAAGAGTCGTAAGTTAGAGACTGGCATTATTTAGATGTTTCACATGACTTTGTAGAGTCTGTTTCGCGTGTGATGTGTACTGCATGTAAAGAGTGGCACACTGGGTCTGGGATATGATACGTTAATATGACGCTGGCCAGCTGCGATATGTCAGATGAAATTTTGCCATTCCAGCATCTTGATGAATAGGCCTGTTGCTTCAAAAGAGCAATTAAATTCCCCTGTCCACATTTAACTTGGGCTACGATTCCCTTTAAAAAAAAACCTGTGAGAGCAATTAAATTCCCCTGTTGACATTTAATTTGGAAAATTCTTAGAGCCATATTAATTAGAAACATATATGCAATAAAAGTAGGATTTCAGACAAAATAGATAACAATCTGGGAAAATAAGTGTTTTGAAACGGCCTAAAAATACTGGTTTATACAGGAATCCTGGCCTTTACTTAAGGCAACAGTTTCCCTGCTTGACTGGCATGACTGGTGCCAGACAGCTGGAGGAGACTTCGAAGGGAATGGGAATCCCCATGCCAGTAATGAACGCTAACCATCACGACTCCCTTTAAAAAATTGCACAGTTCAAGGCACAAAAATTGCCCACGTTCAAAGACTGCATTTACTGTTCTGTACAGATTTGAAATATGCGCAACCAAATAAAAATTACACAAGGAAAATTGCGCAAGTCGAGCAAATCTAAAATTTGCGCACCTTCAAAGACTGCGCTGAATATTGCTACTTGTTGTAGGCCTAGGCCTCAATTACCCCCAGAACTGCTCCGCTCCCGCGAGTTGGGAGAAGAGCAGACGTCGGACCCCACAGTAAGGGGTTGGCCTCAAGTCCTACACGATTTGACACCAGGCTATCTTGATCTTACACGGGCCGGGAATATAAAGCAGGCAATTTCAATCATCGTTTTGCCTACATATACAAATTTCCGACGAGGATTTCGGTTGAGGTCTACATAAGGTAATTCTGCAACGTATGAATAATGCATCCTTAGGATTTGGGGCGATTCAATGGGCTCATTACAGGTAATTTCGAGCATTTTATGTTACAGAGAGGGGACCACATTTACCGTGTCCTGCGCATCCGCAAGGGAAAAGAAATTGCCAGGATGTCGGGATGTGATTGGTCAATTTCACCAAAATGTCAAAGGTTACATACATAAATTAGACAATTAAAATTCGTCACTATCTATATCTCCTGATGAAAAATATAAACAAAATAGTTATATCAGTATAACTTTATAATAAGATAATAATTTTATAATTTTTAGTTTTATTTATTTAGTATATTTATTAAATAAATGTTAATTTATTACACATTTTATATCCCAATAGTTTCAGTCTTGATGGTTGGGACTGTTATTGAGCCAGTGTTGACGACTTCCATGACACCAACATCAATCTATTACTGCTGGCTACGGTACATGGTGTGACAGGTGCGTGAGTAGATGCATGTAGGTGAGCAAAGAGTTGTTTGATTTTTATGTGAATCATGGATTTTGCTGGTTTGTTTCTTTCCTTTTTCAATTGTTTTTGGTCGGTCTTCTGGTCTTGTTTAGTCATGCTAGTTTGGTTATTGAAATTTTGTTAGAGATGCTAAATACAGCTATACAGTTATAAATACCTGGTTATTTGCCTGTCAATAATCAAGTATCATGGCTAGGTACAAGGTCAAGGTGAATGTGCTCAGTTCCTTAGTCCAGATGGCATAATTCATTAATTTTTGTATGAAATCATTGAACTGACTGGTCATTGTGTACGGTGACGTCTCAAAGTCAAGGGAAGGATTGCATGTTAAAAATTTAAATTCAAAGTAAACTTGGATTTTGGATTGTGTCAGAAGGCAAAAGAGATCGAGGCCACCAGTGGAAATTGTGCACCAGTAATTCATTGTGTTGTACTGTGGTAAAATAGTAATCCATACTGTGTTATGTGTAGAATGAAGTTTCTAAATCTGTTAATGGAAGCAAAGTGTTTGCTAATTTCAGTGACAGGTACGGACCCTACTTTTGGAAAGAGTTCCACATACAGACAACACTAATTTTCCCTTAATATGTTATAACAGCCATCAGAAAGTGATAACATGTCCTCAAAAGTGAAATTTAGCTAAGAAAATTCCAAAGCATTTAGTTAGAAAGCACTTTTCCTGACAAGTCCAATAAGTTTGTGCACAGGGGCATCAAGTGTTGTCCGTATATGGAGTTCTCTCCCTACTTTTTGTAAAGGGACCAAGCTACTTGGACTAGACAGGTTGCAATGCAGAACTGCTTAAAACACTTAAACAGTTTACATATTGAAATGCCATATTATTGCATTTTCTGAACCTTTGCATTAATTTGGAGAAATTGTAAGATTGAAATGGTCCCATTTGTTTCCCTAATGGTATAGGTGTGAAAAGATATTTGTGGTTAAATTGTTGAGTTTGCATTTGCATTTCAGGAGAATGTCCCACCAGCGATACCAATCATGGATTCATCACAGGTATATGATGATGTCGAAATGTTAACCAAGGCGGGCAGCGTTGAGGTGACTAAGTGTAACATCACCAAGGCCGTTAGCAAATATCAAGAAGCCTATGAGATAGCACAGAGATTGGGATCAGGAGAGGTCTATGTGTCATGTGCTTGCAACCTTGGAGCAGCTTTACTGTCACAGGGAGATCCAGATTCTGCCATTCAACATTTGGACCAAGCGCTGAAAAGGTTAGAAGAGGAAGAACCACCGAAAACTGAAACATTAAGGGGTGACATACTGTTTAATCTTGGACTCGCTCATGCCATGAGAAAAGACCTTCAAAGTGCGATACAGTACTTCTGTAATGCTATTCATGTCTTTAGAGAATGCTCTGATTTGAAGGGATTTGCCGATTCTTGCCAACAATGTGGAGAGCAACATGTGAAACTGTCCCAACTTCTGAAGGCAGCAAAATATTTTCGGGAGGCTGCGGAAGGTTATCACAACTCAGGACGTGCTTTCTTGGCTGCCAAGATGGTAGTTCGTCAGGGACAGTGTCTTCATGATAGTGCAAAGTCAGAGGAAAGTCTTAGTGTGCTGCACGACCTTGAAAAATTCTACTCACAGATAGAAAACAGTACCACTGACTCAGGTACGTGTATTTATCATGAGTTTAATCCTATATTGGCCCACATAGAATCTGTTTCACATTTCTTCTATGTAAGAGCAAGTCTGTGCTTGTATGCCTTTTAGTATCCCTTCATTGCTGTCGCAAGTGAGCCCTACTATACGTGTACATGACATGATCTGCTTGCATTAAATCGTCAAGTTCTGTAAGACCTTTTAGCCAAGGAGACTGTTCAAGGAACTTGTTGGTTGGTTTTGACCTTTGTACAGGAAAATTAGCCAAGCTGTTCTGTGATGCAGGGTGTTTGCTCTTCCAGCTCCGATCACCTAAGAGTGCCTGTGTGTGGTTACATCGAGCCCTGGATGTGATGAGGTCAACCAAACACAGTGAAAGGAGCAATGAGAAACTTGAGGCTCGAATTCTGTTGGCTCTAGGGGAAGCGTGTAGCGCCCTCTGTGACTTCACAAAGGCAGTCATGATCAATAAAGAAGCATCTGCATTATATGGTAATAGTGTAATGGATTGATATTTGTAGGTTGTTCTTGGTGGTTCATGCTGTTGGCATCATCAGGTTTTACTCTCTGTCTTTGTTGGATTCAGGATATTCCATACATGGACATGATCTTCTAGGGGGATTCTGTAATAGTAATCAGAATTGTTTCCTGAAATTTCTCCATCACTGGGGTATAAATGATCTCCATAAATATTCAAGGTCACAAATATGCAAGATACTTCAGTAATCACCACGAATATAGTTCTGGTCAAAAGTCAAATGAAAGAAATGCCGTATGGGGTGTTACTTCAAATGCGGATGCTCTTTTCTGATGTCCAAAGCATCCTCCATAAGGCATGGCTAAGAAGCAAGTACCATTGAAGACTGCAGACCAAGATGGTTAGTTTACAGTTCAGTAATGTTTTTGCATCACTGTGTCTTAGTAACAAATGCAAACAGTGCACCGTCAGGGTTTGAGCCTGATGACGTCACAGTATAACTACCCTAGCCTTCCAGGTTGTCATTTTTTGTGTTTTTGGTCCTGAGCAGGGAAGCTGGAAAATAAAAAAGCTAGAGGGAAGTCTTTCTACCAGCTTGCTGAGGCATACAGACATCTAGGAGATCATCACAGTGCTGAGAAATACTACCACATTGCTTACCAGACATTAGAAGATGCAGGTATGCCAACGGAAGATGTCATGGAACAGTTCCACAGGTGGAATGATTGAAATAGCCTCAATGGAAAGTGCCCCAATGGAAGCAAACAGAATAGTGGCTATGGCCTTATTCTTATAACTTGTGTGTTATCGTAAGCCACAGCCTGGTAATATAGACATTGCTTGTACTTATTAAGGTGGTACTGCTGCTTGTTCCTATCAGCAATTATTACTAGGGCTCAGGAATAGCAAAGGTTTGGAAACCATCTGTCTGTACACCTTCAGACTCAATGAGGACCAACCTGTCCTAGCCAGGAGCGTAGCTTGGACACTGCTTGTTCCCACTGCGAATTTGGAGCGTCATTCAGATCATGTCGTATGGCCGGTTCATACTTTAGGCGAATGCAAAAGCAATGCAAATTTGACACTACAAAATATTTGCAGTGGAATTTCCTTGATTTGAATTGTTTTTAACTTTGGCGAATTCCCAACAGGAGCAATTGATCTGATGTCACAATGCCATTTTTGCCTTTGCAACAAGTACGAATTAGCCTAGACTAAGCCTCCCTGTATTATCTTTTTTTAGTGTATGATAGACTTACTTTCTTTTCAAAATACAGGTCTCCACGGCTTCCTTTGGCAAGTTTTGGAAGGACTCGCTGACCTGAATTACCAACGACGACAATTAGATACATCTATTTCCTATTACAAGGAGACAGTTACTCAACTCAGTCATAGCGATGCGCATCCTTCCATCCAACGTCACATTGTCAGTAAACTAGCCACCGCCCTGGAAGTTCAGAGAGTGGGCGTGGTTAAGGCGGAGGCTTACAAGAAGAGAGTACCAGTCCTAGTTGAACCTGAAAAGGTAGCTCTAAGTATTTGGAAGCAAGTCAAATCTCCTTGATTGACTTCTGCCATCATTAAACTATCAACGTTGTACATGCGTTGTGTACAGATATACACAGTGTCTCTTAGGGTAATCATTTGTGTGAGCTGAGAAGGGTTTTGAGAAAGGTAATTTAATCTAGAGGATCTCTGGCCAGTGGAGTCAGGTATTCAACTCCAGTGCAGTGATATAGTAATTTTAACCACATCGGTACCATGGTTGTTGTGTTGTCTTGGATGAGACAATTGACTATCATTGCCTCTTTCCACCCAGTGTATAAATGGGTACCTTAACCCTAACCCTCCTCAATCCTTCACCTGTTGGAGGACTGAGGAGGGTTAGGGTTAAAGGTTAGTTTTAAGCAATGTATTAGCAACACACATTGTTATATCATTGTTGGGATCTATTTGCAGGATCTTGGACAGCCTGTGTCACACAAGAATAGTTCACCAGACATTCCCGTTATACAATCACCAATCTATGCACCATTAACATCAACAAGACTTAGCCTGTATTCCAGCATGGATCATAGCGTGGACAAGAGAACAAGGTTAGATGTACCTGGAAGAAAGAAGAAAAGGTTAGTCCATGATGACGAACAAGACACTTGTAATTATGCTAGTCTGGTTACCTTGATTGTACAATCAAATCTCTTTGTATTGGAGAGGGTTCCAGATCCTATTTGCTCCACTAGGCTTTCCAGCTCTTTATCACATATATTTTACTCTTCACATTGATGACATTTCTGACTGAAAACAATTCCCCTCTTTGTGTAAATCATCTCCTTGGAATTTAAATACTTGTCACATTTTTCTTTAAGCTTCATATTGTGAACGGTATATATATAAACCTTTTGTTTTCAGGAAATCCAAGAGACATGGACGCAGACGGAGTGGATCTTTTGATAGACCTGTGACAAAGGGAGTTGGAGAGTACGATACAGAAACAGACATTTCTCTGGTTGGGAGGTCCAAGAAAGGAAAGAAATCTTATTACAGTAAACTCTCTAGGCTGGAGAGTGAAGAAGTGAAATCGACGGGGCAAAACAAGGTAGCACCAAGAAGACTTCTATCGCATATCAAAGGATTGGAAATTGATGAAGATGGTGCAGCACCAACAGTTTCAAGGTACAAAAATGAAGAATTGTTGTGTAGAGCTTTGTTTCTAAGTTACCATTTATATTAAATATGAAAATATCTTATGTGTTTGTTCAAAACATTTGTGTGCAATTTAAGTTTACTTACACAACTGACAAGGGGTAATAGTTGTTAGCAGGGTAAGCTGATCACAAGACCCCATGAGATCGGCTCTAGACCTCACAGTCTGAAGTCACATTACTAGCCATTGAAATGAACTGCAACAAAGCATTCCTTTGTCATTGTTCACCTCTGTCACCTGTGACTGGTCTTCTGAAATGGTCTTGTGGCTGGTCTTGTGTTGGTCTCGAGTATAAAACACTTATTACTTGATATTGCTAGAGCACCTGACATGCATTCTAAAGGGTACAGGTTTAAATCCAGTATTATTTGACAGAGTTTCATATTTGACACCTCCTTGGCAGTGTTGATGATTCGACTCAGATGGAGGTGTCACCCGTGACCAAGCACCCTATCCACAAAGGGCTGAATACAGACTCCTTTTCAGAGAGTGACACAGCACCCAACAGAGGGCGCTCTGCAAGTCAGACAGTCATAACAGATGACGATTCCTCCAGTTCCACCAGCAATGAGGATGATGACATTGAAGATGACAGTGATGAAGATGACTCATTGACTCAGGTCTCAAGTGATGAGGATGGATCAGAGTATTCATCTCAAGATGACTCTGAGGAGGATACTAATAATTTTGAGGAGGAATTGAAACATTTAAGTGAAAGTCCAAGGTGAGAATTGTATAGATCATAGTTGGACAGTAATCATAAACATATACTGTGCTGACCAGTGTGCAGTGGTTGAAGTTGGGGGAAATTGGGCTAGCTTAAAAATTCCACTTGACGAGAAAAGCTAAGATGAGACTAACTTTATGCAAATTCACCTCAGTGATAACAGTTAAATGAGAGAGTTTGGCAGTAATTAGGCAGAATACACATGTGTAAACTTGGGCAGTTTAAGATTCGGCAAGAGCTTAGGAATCGGGGTTCAGTATGAGGATACAATAAAAGAAGTAGATCAAGGGAAATTTTCTTAAACTGCCACGCAGGGAAGACATTGAAAAAGTTGATTTACCGAGAGGTCAGTCTGAGGTCTGTTGATACTGTAAAAGGTTTTCACATTGACATTTTAAAAAGTTTTGACTTCTGAATTTCCATGATCTTATTTTGTATCTGCTTCATGGATAGACCTGACAGATCTCTCCCAATTTGAATCATCAAAAACCTAAATAGTGAGATGGCCAATTTCTTAGAGCTGCTTAAGCACAAAAAGCCTTACTTGATAAATCAGGTAACCAGCTGAAACTCCATGTGATGTATATTGTTTTTGAATCGTATTTAGCTGTCTTTTGGTTAGCATGATAATCAAATAGATTTTGAGCCGGTAACCTTTGTTTTTCTAAGCAAGGTTTTTATGTGCTGAAGCAGATTTTGTGCTTAAGCAGCTCTATGAAATTGGTCCCAGCTGAGGTCACTTCAGTAGAAATATTGTCTATCCCAATATTTTCTGTTTCTTTTCCTTTCCACAGGCCTGGATTGGGCAATACATACGAGTATCCATCAACAAGTGAACCAATGTACGCTACCATTAAATCAAGAAGTAAGTGTAAACGTGCTGTGCCAAGTTGTAAATCTACTATTTGTGATGTGTTGCTAAAACAGTCTTGACAATGAGATTGTTGTTTACAAAATGATACATTTGACAATTGAAGATCACTTCAAAATATTGGTGTTAAGCTGATTGTGTTCAGTCAGTCATCAATTTAATAAAAACTATTTTGATCCAGATAACCATTCCAGATGGATTGAGAAATCACTCTTATTTGAAGTTCTACAAGACAGATCATGAAATGAAATACAATGAAATGAATGGAATGGTTGGAATGCTCCATTTGGAATGCTGTGTTCTCATTCAAGAACAGACAGTTATTTGGAAACATAGCATGTGCACTAGCACACTGCCTGAGCGTGGTCTCTGCACAAAGCTAAACCATTCTTAATGACATGAACATTTTGATGAAATGTTAGCATTCAGAAGTCATAAGTGCTTTCGGTGTAGTGGCGATGAGTACTTGCCATTATGCAATGGTACAATCCCAACTAACATGGAAATCCTTGTGATCTGATGTCAGCATCTGATGCAGGATTTCTCTGAGGGACATGTCTCATTCATCCACACATTGTTGGTTTCTGAATACAGAACTCTCATCTGGCCAAGCTAAAGACAGACTATATGAGTCACTAGACAGCACTGCATCCACAGCCTTACTCACCTCAACAATACCAAAGAGATCAGCACCCTCTCTTCCAAGCCCACCTGAGCCACCTAGAGGCCCTCGGCCATCACAGAGAGGCGACAGCCAAAGCAAAGATGAGAAAAAGCCTGCTAGGGCATCTTGGGATGGCGCAACATACCCAGAATCCTCAGTCCTTAGCATCCTGCCCAGAGGTCAAAGGTAAATGGATTTCATTGCATGCATGCTTGTGATTCCTATGTTAGTCATATATTGTGTCTTCGGGTATGGACAACTACAGTGTTGTGTCAATGCAGTAAAACTAAGCCGTAGCTAAGAATTCTCAATTTCTGCTGGTCTTTTCAATTCAGTTCAAATGAGTGGCTGTACATATTTTAGACTTTAAAAGTATTCATTTGAAACATTATTAAGATTTGCTTTTAAAAAAAGGTTTCCATGTCTGTTGTCTTGGGAATTTAGTTTGTCATCGGCAACTTCTTGCAGATTATAAAGAGGGGAAATGTTTGTCATTATTGTCAACAATATTACTCAATCGCAGTTGATTTTGTCTTTCTACTTGACTAGAGAGATTGGTTTGTACCAAGTTGCAAGGCTGGAACAGGAACGGAGGGCAACCAACTCAAGGAGTAGCATATCAACAACAACCAGTGAAGCTAAGGTGCCAAAGTCAAGGGCCTGCATTGTGATGTAAAAGACACTGCAAAAGAGGAAGTGTCAGGGCTCAGTGACAGGTGTCACCGTCAACTAGTGAAGCTAAGGTGCCAAAGTCAAGGGCCTGCATTGTGATGTAAAAGACACTGCAAGAGAGGAAATGTCAGGGCTCAGTGACATAAAGTCAGAGGCTTGCATTGAAATGGGAACAAAGTGAGTGCCAACTTGACAGTTAACTAAAGCTTTGTGAAGTAAGAAGGGTCTAAGGCAAGTTGCCAGATATAAGCTGTACATAATGCATTGCAGTGTGAACAGGTTACCAGACTTTGATTGAAGCAGTCAGCAAGGAATTGCCTAGCCAAAGACAGATACCTGCTTGTAAATCCAAAGATATATTGCTATGGGAATCTTTGTTGATTCTCATGTTTCCGTGGTAATTACCAGGATGCAAATGCTTGCTACTAACAGTAACAAAAATTTCATTCCAAACCTGAACCATGTTAGGCCTATGTCTCTGCTGAAAATTCTCAAGCTATTTAATAATTCATTAAAGCCAACTGTGGTTCTGTATAGTTGACCAATCGTTTTTATCTCTGGGGAGGTGTCCCATAGGCTTAATGTATGACCAATCTGCAGGCTGAGGCATTGTGGTATAGGATATTCAAGTCATGTAATGCCACACCTGACTTCAGTCTTTCTCATTCAAAGTAAGTCAAACGTTATAAATCTGAAGTGGAAGTAAAACTTTCATATCAACTTTTACCCCTTTTTCAAGTAAACCACATTAAATGATCAACTAGGTGTTTTTTCTTGTGTACAAAGTAACAATGATGTATTTCAATTTTTTTATTATACAACTTCTGAAGTAGACATTCTTTTTTATGTACATTTTGGAAAAAGTCTTTCATTACATCATTTTGGTGGAAATTGGTCAATTTAAAATCAGTGCTGTCATTTTTGGATGTTGTTTATTTGTGTTTATGTGCTTTGTTTGGTGGTTTTTAATATCAGAATTTTACGCAATGAATATATTGATTGGCCTGTTTAATAAATAAATAAGATTCTCTTGCTAAAATATTTCCAGCTTACATGTGCTTGAAGAAATATAATGTTCTTCTGCCCCGGAGCAGTTTTTATGTAAGCAGTCTGAAGATGAGAGTACTGGCATGAAATTTTTAACAGAAAATCAAGGGCTGATTATTTTGTCAGTAGAATAAGTGGCCTGCTGTTATCTTCCAGAAGTCCAGGACACAATGTATATTTGCCATGTTGTCTGTGTAGAGCTGCCTTCAATCTACTACTGCAATCCCTTGCTGCCAATGTCCATGTCATACAATGATTCAAGTCGGCGAACAAAACATTCCACCTCATAAACAACAAAATATATTCCAATTGTTAAAGAACAAAAGGTAAGGAAATAAAAGGTTTGATACAAGTTGGTACTGTATTTTGATACAAGTTGGTACTGTATTTTAATACAAGTTGGTACTGTATTGTCTTCAAAGAAGCAAAGTTGTAGTCTTGAAAGGATCTGCAGTTGCTAGTTTTACATATTTCTTAGTTACACATTGAAAAGCTTCATCATTCCATTAGGAGTAGTGAAAAACAGTGCATTGATAATTGTGATAAGTAAATGCTGGGATATGTATCTTGATGTGAAAATCTGTATTCCAATACTATACAGTCGACTCTTGCTTTAACAAAGTTGCAGGGACCAGACAAATTACTTTGGTATGACCAGGACTTTGTTATAAGGGGAGTGGAAAAAACAAAGAAAAATAAGAATTTAAGACAATGGGATTATCTTAACGACAGCATTTTGTCATAATACGAGAGTCGACTCTACATAACTTCAAATAAAATGTAACACATGAAAGACCATTCTATTAAATGTCTTAAATTGTTGACAATAAATCATGTGAGAGAGAATCATGGTCCTGTTTGCTTCATGCGGATCTAGACTGCAATCAGTGATCCAACATTGGTTCACCAGACATGCGTTCAGAACATATACATGTAAACTGTAGATAGCACAGACAGGCTTTGTGATTACTGATTAAGATTCAGATGTGTGTGAAACAAGTGGGCCCAAATATTGTGCCTGTACCTTTCAAATGAGAGATCGGGAAAAAATTCAAGCCCTATTACCTTGTCATTATATTGCTTGTAATATATTCCAGGCTGCTTGTTTGCTTAGCAAATCATTTTTGCTTCTGAGCTTCATGAATTTGATCTCAAATTGTTGCTCAATAAATTGATTTACAAAGTCTAAGGAGTCATGATTTAGAGGTATTACATTAGATTTCACTAGAGAAGACTGAAAAGTCTTTGTTGGATTTGTAAGTCTGTCATTTCTGATCTGATCACATCAGTTTGATCAAGTCAGCTTTTGATGGGCCATGTCTTGAAGTTACTGATGATGAGAGGCTGCAAGAGAATGTGGGGAAATTAACAACACATGAGAGAGGTGGAGTTGTTAAATAATTTCCTGAATTGTGTTCTTTTGGCCAAATTCATGTCTATCATAATATTCCTTAGAAATATATCTTTGACTCAATTGTTAGCCTGCATTTCTGATTGTTAAACTTTCTCCTCAAAAGTGAACTATGAATTTTACGCCAGGTGATATACTTTTTGCTCTTCTTTACATTTGATATTTTGTTCATGCGTCAGACTTGTAATAAAGTACTACAATTTGCAAAGATACATTTGATGTCCTATGTCACCGGTTGTAATCTATCATTTTAAACCTTCTTGTCTCTTTATCAATAAAATATTTATTTAATACTAAATTATCAAATACTGGTTCTAACCTCACATCTATTGCACTTAAATAATTTGCACAATTTCAACATACTTCTATTTACTCTGCATTCCAGAGAATCATTTCTATAAAACATGGGCTGATTTACCAAGATATGCACTCACTGTCCATTCACTGCGCAGTCGAATTGAACTGTTTACAGCTATATTCACACATGTACATCTCATCTTAGAACTAGACCTTCAGCATAAAAGACAAGTAAACATGCACAATGGTTAGAAATGCTTGCTTCATTAAATACTTGTTCAAAAGTGCTGTTCTCACATTAAAGTAGATACAATGTCCAAGTTCACATGGTTAATTAATTAGCAAACTCTTCCTTTCTGATGCAAGATTTGCATATTATTGAGACTATAGCATTGTGCATTTTATGTGAGACCTTAGTTACACGTACCTTAGGCTTAGGTTTACACTAAATTTATTTCAGAAAGTTGCTAGACCTAAAAGGATTTCTTGTTTACTAAAATGAATGAGATGTTTAATTCCTTTCTCAAAAGAACTACACATAAGAGTCCTTAATGCTGCAGAACATAACCCTTACTAATTGACAAGCTATCCAGTTTGTTAGTGTAGCATCATAGCAGCTGAAACCACGCCCACTTATATGGTCTTCATGAAATGAAGTAATCTAGTACAAGAATACCCCAAATTTGATGGATGGATGTTGATACCAAACACAATGTCAAACCACTCAGTATTTCTTTCAAGGTTAAGCTCCCCAGCAAGTGAGCTCAAACCATTTAGTCCATTCAGAATGACTTACTAAAAATCAAGGATCTAGATTTGCCTGGGCCTTTTATAGGGGAGTCTTTAGGAGGAATCGAAATTTAATAACCTCAATTTTGAAATCTCAAACAGTCAGAATTTTCAGTAATTTCTGGATATTTTTCTGAAGTCAAATGCTGCATAAATGAATCATTCAGCAGGCAACAATATTTCAAAAATGAATCCTAGCAGCATTTTGAAGAGGTTTGAGTATTACCGGCGAGCAGAACCAAGCTTGAAAGCAAACCAACCGCAGAGTTAAGAGTATACATGTATGAATTGGAATCTAACTCAAGATCATCCCTTCACACAACCAAAGAGCTAGTAAATAAATGCATCCAACATGCAAGTCTGTCAATGGTTTTCACCGAGGACTTGACATTGTCCTCCTTATGGCTTGTTTTCTTTATACTGTTTCAATCTGCTTACTTGACTGCAACTGAGGACATGAAGCAAAGTGAGGACATACATATACATCCTCATAACATGCCTTTTTCATTTACGATGTGAAACCGTAGACAGCTGCATGAACATGTGCATGAACACTAAAGCAACACTGTACAAACTTTGAATCATATTTCGCATAATTAAAACCAAACTAACAATTCAGAATCTATCATTTACTAAAATATGTACTTGTTTTCTAAATTCATTCAAATATTTCCTGGGTCAGTTTATCTACACTGCGTGAAGTTTAATAACAGATATACCCACCTTTGCATTCAGAAGGGGGACATTTGTACACTTTTGAGATGTCAACTCCCCCCCAAAAAAGCTTATCTACACTTACAAGAGTATTCTTTATTTTTTTTTACATTTAAATTTCCTTGAATGGTGCAAAATGCCAAATATTGCTTTACTAGCTTGTTATTTGACAAATACTAACTTATTTATTTACGTGGATAGCAGATGAGCCGAGATATATGTACATTTGACAACATAACTATTTTAAAATACAATATGACTTGAGTTTAGTCTAACATTTATGTGCAAATTATAAAATAAAATCAATTTATTTTTATACATTAGGCAAGAGCTACAACAAAATTAAAAATTTAAAGATTAAACTTTATCCATGCACCCTTTAAACATCTTAACAAATTTGTTAATAAATTCCTTCTTTCTTCACTAGGCTGCGACGAGGCAATAATTAACCTTCTATCCAATCTCGGATAAAGAAACATAAATTTGAAACAAGAAATTGGTCCTTCTATATTTCAAGTAATATTTCTCTATTTCAATTTATGCCAATGGTAGTAAGCTTCCTTCTGAAAAGTTACAAGCACGAGTTCGAATCCCAATCTGAATATATCAATTTTAATAATTAGCGTTGGTTGACTGTTTTTAACACAGCACCTCTTCGGTGACAATAATGATAATTCTTGACATCAAGAGGACTACTAATATGAGGTTGACAAGAAAGGGAAAGTTAATACGGAACTTTTGGTTTCCTATCATCCTACATCCAAAGTTCCTTCACCCAGATAAGCTGCGACTCTTTATTTCTGTGACCCTCAAGATCACAATTGGTGTAAGCACCTTATGTCATCATGAACATATCACATGATCAGCAAAGTGTTGGCATACAACAGCAATGTTTGTCATATGCAGCAATGAAGTAATGAATGATTTGGATTCAGCTTGAATTGTGGAACAGTATGGTCATTGAATACAATGGAATTTTTCTCAGCATTGAAGATATGAAGAGAGTATCCATGGACAATGGACTAGCCTTTACCATTTGATCTTATATTTTAATTAACTGCCAATGACAATTTCTTTGCCAATGACAATTTTCTATAAATCATATCTTCCACTTGTTATTTCTTCTTTCCTAGTCATTTCAGTCAACCACAATATTGGTACTCAAAACTGTTGGCCCCTTTTCCTCATTTTTAATTCAAATTATGAATTAAGTTTTGTATTGCACTGTAATTTTCTTTCAATTAGAAACCAGACATTATCAGATATTTTAATGTTCCCTCGTAGATAGAATGACACAAAAGTGACAAATGTAGCAAATTTAGCTCAACTTTAGTTGATATGTTTTTGTATGTGCAAGTTTTTGAATACAATTAAAAAGTTTTACATGAATATATCCTTTGGCTTTAATATTCACAAAGATAGATCTCAAGACCACCCCCCTTTCCCACAATAGGCAGGTTTATAAAATATATGAGTGGTTTTATAACCACACTTAAATTAGCTAATGAATGCATGCAACACTTATCAAATATTCCTTAGCATGCATCTATACAGCATTTGCCAGCAACAAATTGTGTTTGCCAACCAACTTTTGTACTAGTGAATTCATGTAATAGCACTCAGCATGAGGGTGCTACAAGGTTTTCTGAAGTCGGCTAAATGAAGATGAATGTACTTCTCTGACACTTTGATTTACAAGGCAGACATTAAACACCACAGTGTATGTAATTCATTGCTTCCTACTCAGCGCATGTCTTGTCAGAAATGTCACCTAATAACAAAGAGGTGCAACCTGATGTGATAATGAGATCATGCTGCTGGGAATCCAAGCCAGGAATTAATTCCATGTAGTAAAGATCCTACCAAATAGCAGGGTACTCTGTAGATTGCAATGGTACCAGCCTATGCAAATGAACTGATCCTGTTCTATATTTCTAAGATTGTTCAATATCTGTTGACCAAATTCCTTGCCTCAGGGACCCATTTGTTTCTGATTAAGCTTGGCAAATTAACTGGCATAGGTCAGTTCATAACATCCATATTTGGGGGCTATTCCTGGTTTGAAACTTTGAAATCCCAAATTTGCCATCATAAAAGACAAATAGACAGTAATTTCAATGAAAGGTGAAAAATACAAGAGCCTGTACGAGACAAACTACTGACTCCTTTGGGGAAAAATAATTTGAACTGCTACCTTCGGCAAGAAAGATGCATAATAACTTAATAATTTAAACCACTATAAATAGATTAGAGAAGCCACAGTACTTGTCTATTTAACATCACCATAAGGTCAATCCACATGCACACATTAAAGTGGAGCAAGTTTATCAGGGTTCAGGTGAAATAGTTTTAACGTCAAGAACTTTGCTTTGCTTTCAACTTAGGCACCGTCGATATCATATTTTGGCCGATACCGATGTATCCGTTTTTATATCAATATTTAATATTGATACATTGAAGTTTATTCATTTTAATTTTCAAGATATTATATTAGGCGTGAAATGCTGGTAAATTGTTCTAAGGGTACACCCCCCCACACTAATGGTGTGATCCAATTCACTTTGACGGCATGTTCTAGTGTCCGTATGTTGCCTACATGGGATGGGATACACGCTGCCGTGCATAGCGATATCATCAGCATGTGATGCTAATCTACGTATATTTGGTTAGCAAATAATTCTCTGCTTTGGAGGATAAATTTGGTGATATTTTTGAGGCAAAGTGTACTCGAATTACCGAGTGCTAGACTGAGATAGGTGACTGAATTTATTCTTCAAATGTCGCCATATAAGCCGCCCAGAGTATAAGCTACAGGGACATTATTCACTCGGCGTGAGCACCAACGTTAGCCATGGCGTATCGAAAATTACAGTTATGTGACGATGCACTTCTGTGTTTTTTATATATAAATTTTCGATATATTTTCAATATCGATATTTTTGAAGTTTTGATATTTTCAATATTTCTCCAAATCTGATATTTTCGATATATCAATATCAAAAAATGACTAACATCGGCGATATTGATATCAAACCCATATCGATAATATGGTTATATCAACGGTACTTATTTCAACTGCATCTGACTATTTGACATTGGCCATATGACACTGACTATTTGACATTAGCCATTTGACACTGACCGTTTTACATTGGCCGTTTGACATTAGCCATTTGACATTGACCATTTGACACTGTAATCACTTCAAGCCCAGATACGCAGTGTATAGTCCCAACTCCCTGTACACAGCGCTGTTCCATCTGGTGAAGTCCGCAGACAGCTGATACGGTTCTCATGTCCATACAGCATGGTCAGACGCAAGCCCTTCAGGGTGTCCCAGATATTGACTGAATAGTCATTGTATCCTACAAAGAGCAGCCGTCCTATGTGAAATAATGACAGGGCTGAGGTTAAGGTGGTAGATCACATAGATAGGAAGGGATCGAAAGATCAAAATCAACAAGTAAACAGTAAAGTATCCTCAAGGAAACTGGCTGACTGAATTTCCAGAGAAATAATTCTTTCTAAACAAAAAAGTTACCTGTCGATAGTGCCCGATTTACAAACCTGAAATGTGCTACATAATATAACAGACATTAAACAATACCAGTGACTGAAAAATACTTATCTGAAGTGTTACATCAGAGTTGTTTACCTGTGTCCAACTCTAAGTGTTTTTGATACTAAGATCCAGGGTTGCCATTCCAGATACACATTTAGTCTGACATAATATCTCAAGCAACATTTTGGAGTGGTAACATCAACTTCAACAATGTTTTAGTCTCTAGGTTTGCTTGAATTTAACTTTTTCCAATAGAAAAGTAAAGGCCCACTAAACTAAGGCAGAGGATAATTTGGAAAGCATTGTATTGTAAGAAAGGAGAACATGATAGAAACATACCACTCAGAGAGAAATCTAGACAAGTTGCTCCAAAGATGATGCATTCCTTGGCATAACAGTTGATTTCACGATCAGCTCTCAGATCATACAGACGACACTGTTTACAGAATAATTTCACATCAGATAAACTGTACCTCCAGCAAACTCCCTGGAATATTCCTCTCTTCAATCCTGGCAATGCCTCAAACCAACTCATAAGTTTCAAAACACTTGAACAATGCAACGGAAATATGAAAACAGCCACAGCCCTGGGATGTACTTGTACCAGCCCTTTCTAAAACAACATGGAATCTTGCTTAAACATTTTTTTCAAAAATTACAAAACAAATCACAGGATTTCCAATGATTTACTTATACCTAAGATTTCTACTGTAGAATTATTCAAATACTCTGAGCCAGTATCACAGTTCTGCAAACACAAAAATCAGCTAAGCAAAGGGTTGATGTAATGTAATACACAGTATGGCCATGTCATGAATGACTTGGCTGTGGTTTGAAGTACATACAACTCTATGAGAACTGGGAACTATATGAGCCACAGCCAAGCCAATTGGACATGGCTTTTATTTCTTCTTACTTGTTCATAGCCAGCTTTTAGCTTATCTAGCCAGTAGTTAAGCTACTCTTGTGCTGGTATTTATAGTTTTGTAATGCTTTACACATTCCACAACTGTTCTTTCAGGTGTATCAATGTGGAGGCTGGATTGACACCAGAGAGCAATTTCTGTTTTTAAGTAAAAATCAGCATCCATTTAAATGTTAAAACCGATGGGTGAATTTTGTTCTGTCCATTTTTGACTACAAAAGAGAACAACAACTTTGTAAGAACATAAAATGTTCTACTGTTTCATTCCAATTTCAGCCTACTTGCATGTTTATGGTATACAATCAAACACTTGTTGAAGTTTCTAACCACGGGAGAAACACTGCTGTAGTCAGGTAGTGACTAGCCCCCTTGACTGTGTCTTGTGTCATCAATCTCCTCATAAAATCAGGCCAAGGGTGTATTTGTTATGGAACTGTCTTTGTGTCAATGATGTGATACTCACGCCTGCATCATCGGATGCTGAAGCAAAGGCATCTCCACTGGGGAAGAACCTGACAGCATTGATATCAGACTCATGACCATCGAAGGATTGAACACACTGCCCTGTACGCATGTCCCACACTAGGGCTTGCTTGTCACATCCCTATATGACAATCACAACATGGCAATCATCGGCAAAGTAATCCAACGGCATGTTCTTTGTACTGAAAGAAAACTACGTCCAGTGTAAATTACACTGTAAAACAGTACAATCCTTCATCCATTAAAATACACTGGAACCAGGTATTGGATTTGAAGGATTTGGGAAGACTTGAATTAATATCAGCAAAATAATGTCAGAGTTTGCAGCATGCAATTTATAGATGGTAAATGATACAACACGATAACAGAACACAATAACAAAAGAAAACCTTGACGGTTAGTCTTACCCCTGATACGAACGTGTTGCATGCTTCAGAAGGAGATATATCCAAACCCATGACATCGGCATTATGACCATGAAAACTCTGTAACAACTGACCACTCTCAACATCCCACAATGCACAGGTACTGTCACCACTTCCTGTCAAGATCTGATGAGGAAAGACAAAAACGCAATAAAGAGAAATGTGGTTGACTAAGTACTGGTAAATTAGTTATTATGAAGTTTGATAATATTTAATGAGACCATTGCGGAATAGCACACATAACATCTGTGCTTTCACCTGCAGTGTCTATGGTTCACACTCCGTTAAAATCTAATCTGTAAATGTTCACTTTCAGAACACATTCCAAGTGCTATGGATTAGAAAATCTTTTCTTTTCTGCAATGTAAAAGTAAATTATTACAGTTGGTTTGCATGGTGGGGCTTGGTAGTGTTTGTGTACATGTACATAGTTTTAATGACATCCATGTGTATCTGTGCTTCACATGTACAGTACATTGCAACTCAAAGTTAACCTCAAATGTTGGCAAACTTTTCACACTTTTCCCCATCCAAGAAAATGAACATTCATTTCACAAATTGTGGGAAAAATCTTCACACCTGTTTTTCACAAGTGTGGAAACTTTTTACAGGTGTGAAAACTTTTCACAAACGAGAAAACTTTTCACAAGCAAGAAAACTTTTCACAAGTGGGAAAAAAATTCACACATTTTTTACAAATGGGAAAATGTTAACACCTTTGAGAGGGAACTTAACCCCAGCCCCGACAAAACCAATTTTTAAGTATAAAGTTCACAAGTACATGTAGCCGAATAGTTGTCAAAAACATACCTCAACCACACTTTTTTGGTGTTAGAATGTACATTTTTTAGTAAGAATTGAAAAGAACAAAGTCAGAAGAGCCACCAAGGATCATAATACATGAACTTGTTATTTATCTTAGAAAAGCAGTAATAAAAACAGTGATTACCAAAGACAAAAGCTTAGAAGGCAGTCCATATCTGAACATCTACAGCGGCACGTGTGAGGCTACCGCATGCGGATGCCATGTTGACCGGCTGCCGTACATGCATGCCTGGCCACTGCCTCTCGGAAAATCACGGTGCACTTCATCGCACAGCGGTAAAATGTGCCCACATTCAAGATCCCAACCTCCATCTTCCTATTTTTAAAGGTGTTTCTGACTCATCCTTTTTAAACAATAAAACCTAGATTCTTGTAGATGTACCAGAAAGCCTTTAAAATTCCACTTGAAAAAAGGTCCGTTTTTAGCAGACCAAATGTCCAAAAAACTTCACCTTTTTCACAGAATTTTCAATGAGGAATTTGAGCAACTCAAACCCTATCCATTTGTACAAAAATCAATGAAATAGTATGGTCCCTAGGGCTAGAAATCTATGTACTGCATCGTGTCTACGGGGAGTTGGGTGGCCATGTGGTTGTACACAAAACCGATCCACGCACATAACCCATGCGCAGTGGCCCATTTCTGGCCCTACACGCATAGGCCCAGTACACAACCACAACTCACATCCATTGAGAGTGTGTTTGCTCTGTGCCTTTGACGTCAATATCCAGAATCTATCTGGCCTAGACGAGCAGGTTTTTGCACCAACATTTTCAAACCTTTTTCACATCGTTTTCTAATATTTTTTTCTCACAGTTTTCCCATTACTTTCACACGGCATTTGCAAATTTTTGGCACCGCACTGTTTTCACACATTTTTCACTCTGTTTTTGCACATTTTGCACCAGATTCACTGCGAATTAACAAAGTAGCAGTCAAAATGCGAAATTCACCAGCAAATACGAATGTGAATTCTTTTCTCTTTCTTTCACAGTCATTTGCCCTGGGTTAACTTTCAATTGCACTGTACTGTATCCTTTTGGGTTCACTTTCTGAAACTTGTCATAAAATTTCCCAATGACTAAATAATCCAATTCTTTGCCATTCTGAGTACATGTACACTGATCAGTGAGGCCGCCATCTTGTATTTGCCCCTCCTTGTTTTTGTGGACTCCTCCCCTCTCTGTTGACCCTTGACCCTTCTTCTTATCCATTCAGCTTCTCCTTTCTTACTACCTCATTCTATTACCTGTTGGTCAGAGTTCATGAATGTACAGCAGGACACATAGCTGGTATGCATGGCAACCGCTCTCTTCTTTGTTGACAAATCCTCCTCTTGGCTCAGCTGGTACACAGAGCATTTGTTATCTAGTCCCCTGTGTCAGGTAAGCAATGAAATGAACAAATGCTACGATATTAATTCTCTGCACATTTCATGCATTCCATAACTTGACTAACTTACATTATCCAAAACCCTGAAAGCTTGAAAAAGACCTTTTACAAATGACAACTCTGAATTGATTTATACACCATTTTAAGACATGAATTTCAGTTGGCTTCACAAATTCATAGTAATGTATCACAGATTGAAAGAACTATTCTTCAAACCTAGATTTTTCAATCCCTGAGTAATTTAACATGCCTCAAAATACTGTGCATGTAAGTGGATTTTATTGAGTAGATTGACAGTACCTAGAGAAGGATATTTTTGGAAATATACATGCCTTTCAACAACCTAAAACCATACATGAAATTACTGCCAAATGTCTCCATGTACATGTGTACACTGTGTATCCCATTTCCACCTTAGCAATTTTTCTTCTCCACTTCTTCGTTGTTTTGCATAATTTCTTCCCATCACTGACTTTGTTTTCTGTATGACCTTACCCACAAGCTACTATGGTGCCCGATGGAGCATATGAACAAGCCATGACCCAGGTCGTTGGCATGGTGATACCATGTTCCTGCACAAAGACAAACATCAAGAAATTGATCTTTGGAATAACATAAATCAATGATATGAATATATTGGAAATATGTGTGGGACCTTACAGCGGATAAATGCATACAGTGAAAGCAACTGACAGAAACACATGTGAGTCCAAGTACCTTGTTTGTAGTGAATGCATCCCATACTATGATTTTGCCATCCTGCGATGACGTTACCATATGTCGATGGTCTCTAGCCCAGTCTAAACACAGTACTTTCCCCTGATGACCTTTAAGAATCCTTCGGGGTTTCAAGTTGAGTTGTGGTAACGTGTCAAGTTTCTCTGCCACAACCATCACTATTCAAGGGTAAAAAAAAATAACTGAGTTTATTACATAATTAAAATAAACTAAATCGTTCCAAACAGACAGTTCTTACATGTATTTTCTAGAATTCAAATTTTAGTGTGAACAACTTCAATAACATGAACAAGTTTTTATTGAAATTTTTATTCATTTAAACATTTCACAGTGACCTTCCAATTACCGTGATTTACAATGACTGTCAGATGTTTTTGTCAGAATAGTATGGTTGAAAAACATAAAATATTGCGTCCTGAATACTTGTAAGGCATTTGTGTCTGCTACAAACCAATAAAAGAGTTCCAAATTTGCTACTCAAGTCACTAAAAGCATGATGATATTGAATCTATATTTACAAGTAACAATTCAAAATGGCTCAACATTGGAATGTTGAGACTACAGATTTTACACTCAAACATGTTGTACAAATATCCATGCCTCAGAACTTTATCAAAAATGACTCTTCAGCTGGTTTTCATTTTTCCAATTGTCATTTTTTTCACTTATTTCCACTGATATGCATGCTGTTTCCTGAAACCTAATGGAAGACTATTGCAGTAAATCACTTTATGTCTCTTATTGAAGACTGTCTGCAATAATTGTGTATGCAAACTATACATGAAACTTGTAAGGCACTTTGTCAACGCGGAAGAGTTTGTTCAACAAGAAAAACAGAAACAACCTGGGAAGAACAAATTTCGATCATCAAGCAATCCTTCTACTTAGGTTGACATCACTCAGTTTTTCTCAAGTATAAGAACAATGTCCAGTTAAATAACATGAAAATGGCCTTCACAGCACCAACAGACATGCTGAGGGGACACATTTCTGGGATTCCATTAGACATTTAAGTTAGAGAGAATGTTGCATCAGGGGTGTGAGTGGCCACTTAAAATCAAAGCAAAAAGCTGAAATATAAAATGTCCCCATACTTTTGTACAGGTGACACCAGGTGTACAAAAAAGCTGAAATTCCGGGTCAGAATCTCATAAAAAAGCTGAAATCAGCTAAAAAGCTGCAGTCTCACACCCTCCTTACAGTACAGTACATGTATCAAGCAATCCTTAACCCCTAGGCCCTTTTACTAGGAACCATCCTGAATCCTCCGAAATCCTCAAATTTTCAACATGAAAAAATTTTATTCAGCCCAAATCTTCGAAAATCCTCCAAAATTTCTTTAAAATGTCATTTGGAGGTGTTCCTAACTGCCCAAATCTTTCAAAATCCTCCGGCAATTCCTGTCATTATGTTGAGGCAGTACGAATGGTACTCTTGAGCTGTGCAGTTGATTCAAAAGAAATATCGGGCTGAATTTGTGCTTGACTGAGCACAAACAACATAAGGTCTAATCCACGACCTTCACGTATGGCATCCTTCGAAATCAGCCATGCACTTTTGCCATACACCCTGAATCCTCCGAATTCCTCCACTCTGCAGAAAAGGATTTTGGAGGATTTGGGAGGGTTAGGGTTTTAAACAAGGGGAAGTTAATCCAACTTTTTAAAACCTGTTTTCCAGCATTCAGCCCTCTTTCCTTACTAAAATTGCTTTTATTTAGTTTAAAACTACCAGAGGCTCCTTTTAATCTTGTATGGTGTTAATAAAACTCATACATTGTGATGGTTTAAGACAATTTTTTCCAACAAACTAAAATGACCTTCACGTTACTGCTAAACAAGCTTGCAAAATCCAGAATGTTTTGCATTTTCTAAGTTCTAACAGCTACTTTGAAAGCTCAACAGAGTCAAACTTTGCTGTTAAGCAGCAAAGGTAAGGTGATTTTATTACCACAACACCAACTGTACTTCCAATATAAATAACACGGTCAATTGTCAATGTCAACATGACATGAGTGATCTCATGCTTTCCATTAAGTCATGCCAAGTTCATTGGCATGTTCTGTTTTTCATTTAAGACATGCCTTGAAGCAGGGCTGTGGTTGCGACAGAAAAGAGACAGATTGTAAAAGAGAGCCACCACAGACTGGGGCTAGTTCGGGCTTTGCCTAACATGCCTAATGTTGAATTTCAAAACAGAATGCCACAGCCTATACACATGATGCAGACTGATTTATCAGTAAGACACCATTTGATTTATGCAAAATATATGACATTTCAATTACACCCAGACAAAAAGAGGTAGAAAGGAAAACAGAAGTTTTGGTTTTTGGACCCTTCATTCCTAGATCCCCGCCCACTCAGCCGTACTACTAGTACTAGTAGTACTAGTGCGCGGCTGCCCGTGATCGTAAAAATTTGCCGTAAAAAGAGGTCAACATCAAAGTCGAAAACTGTCAAAAACAGATTCAATATACATGTAAGATAAATAAACAATCACATCATACTTACAGTCAACATCATTGAGCTTTCGTCTTTCCTCTTCAAGTTTAATTTTGAGCGATTCAGCCTCCCTCGTCAAGGCATTTATTTCTTCTTCTTTCACAGCAGGCCCGTCAGTGACAGCCATTTTGGAATTTATCTTTTCATCAGCTTGTTGAGCAAATTTACCACGATGAATGCGGATGGTATGTCGTGTGTATCAGGATAGGTCCGTAGCGTAAGTGCATTTACCATTTACAAACAGACTTTGGCTGGTATTCCGCAGCCTTTTTTCGAGTGTGCTCGAAACATCGTGAGAAGAGAACCAGTGATAACAGTGGCCTTTAAATCCACCACCTTGTCGCGCCGCCCCAGCTGGCCGGACGGCCCCCGGCTAGTCTTGGGCCAAGACGGCAGAACTCGATTCATATGCTCGATCGAGTCCGCTATCGAGTTCTTCCGTCTTGGGCCAAGACTATACCCCGGCTATCCTCATCAATACCGTGCAAGATATGGGGCTGATGAGTACCCCCCACACATGTCCAATCCCTATANGATTCCAATCAAACAATGACCAACACAAAGGTGGGAGGGGGGTCTCTCCACCCCATATCTTGCATCATATGACCTCATCTGCTCCCCGCACTAGTCAGGCTCCTCTATTGATTTCCTCCCCATGTATAGTGAATAAATGAAAACTTGCGCTAACATGGCCAAGCCCATTTTCTTCTCTTTGTCTCTCGTGTCTGCAAGAGAATAGCTGGGGCCAATTCCATAGCACTGCTTAAATGAAAAATTGACAAATTAGGTTACCAGCAGCCCAAATTTGTTTTCAGTGATGTTGTTTTGGAATGGTATTTACCTGTCTTGGTTAGCATGACAATCAGACAGAGTTTGAGCTGGTAACCTTTGTTTATTAAGCGAGGTTTTTAGTGCTGAAGCAAATTCTGTGCTTAAGCAGCTCTATAAAATTGGCCCCATCTATTTTTTTTAAATCATTTTCAAGTCAAAAAGGAAGTTTTCAGGGGGTGTGGTACAGTGCTTTACTTTGCTCGTTCTTTCACCATACTGACTTATTGAATGACAATTCCAGGTGTTTATTTCTATTATTGAAAATAAAAAATCATTATAGCATGCATGCAGTGATTTCTGCATGCATTGATTTGTCCAAGGCTTATACATGCACAGGAATCCATAGTCCTTTGATTACATGTAATCATGGAGGTGATGTTATGGCTAAAGACAGCATCCTCTCCCAAGTCTGAATGTCACCCAATCTACTCCGTCCGGTGTGCCTCCTGCGTTTTCAAGCAAGTATCTATTACACGTTGTTTTCTCTCCTCGGGCCTCCAGGTCTGTGATTACACAAACTACCGCCAGGGCTCCCCACCAACGTCTTTTTGTTTGTTTGTTTGTTTGTTTGTTGGGTTGTTTGTTTGTTTGTTTGTTTTTGGAAACTGGTTCTGATCCCAGCTGATAAGATACCCGATACCCTTCAAAGTAGTTTACTGTAACAATAGAGGGCGCTGCAGATCATAACAATAACTCCGTACAAATGCAAGTGGCGCGCTCGTCGGCTCAACACAAACCATACAAAAAACCTCCCGTTCCCTCAGCAGAATACGTACTGGTAAGTATTAATTGTTAGCGGTTAGAGGCTTTGTGATGTTTGCAATTCAGTGATTCATCTAAGAAAGAAACCAGTGCGCTACGACGTGAACTTATGGGTACGTCACTTGTTTCAATTTACAACGTGATGGTGACACTTCGGACAGTTAAGTTGGATTGGTACTCTGATCTGAGGCTGTACTACTAGCTACTCACATGTAATAGAGTCGAACCTTGACCCTGACGGCGTGCTTCCTGATCGCTTGAACAGTGACGTGCAGACATTTTTCAAATTGGAATTTCTTTTACTTTAGTTACTTCTTTTAAAAATCATCCTCGAAAAAGTCAATGTAACTGTGACTGTAGTCTGGTAGTGCCGACCAGTACACCCCGTCATTTGCATGTATTGATGGGTTGAGGATAGATGGTCCCGTAACCAGCGGATCAGTTAGCTATTTCTCTGGGTGGGCACCGCCATGTTATTATTCATTGTTCATGCATTAAATCAGTCACTTGTTTGACCCGGATCTCAAGTGTCCCACCTTTATAGTACTTCTGGTGTTGTTATTTTGCCGATTTGAGGCTGCCGGCTAGAGCCCGAGTCAGGGACAAACCTCTTGCAGACTCAGCGTCACCCTTACGAGGAATTCAGACCTATACAGAGTGAATTCGACCACGGCAAGCACCGTCTCATTTTTTGCACGTCTAGTCTCGGTGCACCACATGGACTAACACTACATAACAGACCTGGGAAAGAGACATCGGGGGAGTCAGATAGGTGGAGTGGTTCTTTTCTCGCCTTCCATCTCTGCGGCCCGGGTTCCATTCCCGGCTCGGTCCACATGTGCAGTAGGTTTTCAGTTCCTACTTGATTTTGTGGGTTTTACCCAGAATATCCCTCTGGGGTTTTCTTCCCAACTCTACAAGTCTACAACTGTAACTGCTTCTCACTGTCTCCTCCTCACAGGTTTCTTCAGGCTGTTGAGCTTCAGGTACAGTGCCTATGGCACTTTTGAGAAATCTTTGGTTTTATTATCAGAAAGACTTAATCAATAATAATAGTATGCCAAAAATTGACACCGTAGGTGACATCCAGAGCAACTTGATGTTCTTTAAGCAGATAAAAAGTTGTAAAATTATATTTCAAGCTAGTCTTTCGGTGAAATCTGAAGTAAAAACAGCACAAAATAAGCTTATTAGTTTACAGGTTTTTAGGAAATTGGCCTAAACTTTAAGCTTGCAATCTTTGTTAAATTTATCAAGTGGGACATGTCATTAAAAGGTAATAATTTTCAATGTTTTGAATTGTTATTTTCCAGATATTTTATTTGCTTTTTTCCACCAAATCCAGTAAGTGATCCCAACTGTAGTTTTGGCTGTCCAAGCTGTATACCTTCAGTTGAGCTTGTCTAACTATAAAACTACATGTACATAGAGCAATAGCATACACCGTACTCTGTGCTGCATACACGTCGATAACACACAACCACAGTAATAAGAGTGTTTAGAATTAGTTTGTGTCATGGATGAAACAGCAAATTACCACTCCTGCACTTCTGAAGTTCAGTGAGCTGAAACAAAAAGTGATGATGGTGAATTGTTAAATTTATTGATCATATTTTAAATTTGCTGGCAGTATGTTTGGGACTTTGTTATAGTCTGGGCATCATTATAATAATATTCACGTAGGTTTTATTCATGAAACTATACAGGTGAGTATGGTTAGGTACACATATTCAGCATTCTTTCCTTTGATGTGTTTGTACTGGTCAGGTTTATTCTTGTTTCTTATTGTACCGTACACACAGTTCTCATGACTGATCTGATGTCACAATTTAGTAACTGAATATTTGTATTTTATTTATGCATGTACAAGCGTATACACTGGTACATACATGTACATGTAGGTAGTACTCATGAGCAAACAGCAGGTTGGTTGATTCCGGATATTTTCTTAATTTTTCTTCCTAAATTTTAGCGGTGCATACATTGATCAAGCCTGTACATGTACGCATTATGTCGCAACATGTACCGGTATCATACAGTACATTTCTAAGCTCCTGATGTCATTCCTTTCTTAAAAATTTGCTTCAATTAATTTGATTTAATATCAACTTTCCAAATAAATGTGCCTTATTTTCTCAGTTAACCTTATTTTCAGCTTTTGTTTTACTATTTCAGAGGGCATTTTACTGCTTGTTGGGTTTTTACATGTATGCAAATGAGTTTTTCCGTATTCATGAGCAAAACTGCAATGCCATCCCTGAAAGTCTTCATGTTTGAGCATAAAAAAGTTTATTTTCTCTTTATTAATGAATTATTTTTCTCTTTGCTCATCCATTGTTGCTCACATGTACATTGTATGTGAAAGGCAATTAGCAAGCATGAATCCCATTCTCAGACAATTTTCAACTAGTAAATTTGAGTATGTATGTATACACTGACCTATATCTACCCTCGATGACATCACAGCAACAATGCCCTCAGTTGTTAATTATGCATGGATCATTTAAAAAGTTGGGAAAAGTGAAATTTTTGATGCATTTAATAAAAAAGGAATATAAAAGAGTTTTCATACATTGCGCAACAAGTTGCAGATAAATTTATTGCAGCTACCCTTGAACTTGTTACATGAGCCAGTGAACAGAGCTAGCTTAGGAGTTTAGTCTACATTTTTGCCTACTGTATTACTGTTGCAGAAAACCAGCCATGATACCGTATCGCAGCCTGTATGTTGTCAAAAAGTTTACATGTTATTTGCAGCACTGCTGGAATGATATTCAGGGACACAAATAGATTGACATGTTTATGTATTTACAGGAGATTCGATATGTCCTGATAATCACTTTGAAAATTTGAAAAAATGTATCAAAGTTCATGAATTTACCGGTACCTACGGGTAAGTTCCTGGGTCTGTTTACTTGCTATAGACGTTACTAGTGCTTTAGTTATTTATACTTGGTTCAGCTGTGCCAATACACCTACATGTACGGGAACGTGTTGAGGTTCTGATTGCACTCTGTGTTGGACCAGATAAAATTTGTTTTGATTTGACCAGATAGAATTTGTTTTGATTTGACCAGAAAGAATTTGTTTTGATTTGACCAAATAGAATTTGTTTTGATTTGACCAGAAAGAATTTGTTTTGATTTGACCTGAAAGAATTTGTTTTGATTTGACCAAATAGAATTTGTTTTAATTTGACCAGAAAGAATTTGTTTTGATTTGACCAGATAGAATTTGTTTTGATTTGACCAGATAAAATTTGTTTTGATTTGACCAAATAGAATTTGTTTTGATTTGACCAGACAGAATTTGTTTTGATTTGACCAGATAGAATTTGTTTTGATTTGACCAGAAAGAATTTGTTTTGATTTGACCAGAAAGAATTTGTTTTGATTTGACCGGAAAGAATTTGTTTTGAGTTGACCAGAAAGAATTTGTTTTAATTTGACCAGATAGAATTTGTTTTGATTTGACCAGAAAGAATTTGTTTTGATAAATTAGACAGACTGATACATTTTGAAACATGAAACATTTTGATACCAACGGTAGGTTGTCTGCAGTATGTTTGCCAGGTGGCAAAAAGGATAGGCCCACCATCCTTTTTCTAAACATATTATTGCAATAATGCATTTTAGGCCTACACTACATGAATGTAGTTTGAGTTAGTTTCAGGGTTGCCATGCTAGTTCAGGCTTGCTACAGGTACTAGTGGGTACAAACATTTGGAAACGTGTTGGGCCAATCAAAATAGAAATTACACGTACATGCAGTTGTGATTGAAGATGCTTTGTTGAGTTCTAAATCATACAATGTTGGTACATGTACCTACGTTGTATGACTTCTTTATGTGCTGCATATTGTATGGAAATTGCTAGGTACATGTAGCAGAATGTTTATAAATTGTTGATAAATACTTTAATTTACGGCGAATGTAGAGCTCTCTTCATGCAGCAAGTTTAGGGAATATTGCATGTAATATCAATAAAAGCATAACAACCAGTCCTGGATCTACATGATCTGGTCGTGAATAAATAACCATGCATACATGCAAATTATGTGCCCTGTTCGCTGATCCATCAATGAAGACATTCGCACCTGTATATGAGGCACACACGTGAAATATGAAAATTAGGCCTATCCAATACACCGGTACTGTAATATGTTTCAGGTACAGTGCATGAGATGGTTTTTGTTCACTGCTCAAAACATACATGTACATCCCTAATCGCAAGATTGAGGAAGATAACGACATGTACGGTACACATGTACATGTAGGCCTATGACTTCGAGTGCAGGTTGTTCTGGAGGTGTGAAATCCAGTAATGGTTTTACACAGGAAACCAAGGACAAACTTTGAATATTTGAACAGCTGAATGAAATCATTTTTATTGAATGGAATCTGAACTCAATTTTTTTACAATTCTCAACCATTTCATTGGGTTATTTTTTCAAATATCCCTGCAGTTTGATTGTCACATTATCAATACAATTCGTGTGTTCACTGAATTACAACTGGTAGATTTCAAGCAGATCAATTCCGTGGGTTTAGAATTTATTATTTATTTCTCAGTGCTTTTATATATAATTACATGTATGTGATGTGTAATTCAAGGTACAATTGTATTTCCAAATAATAATTGTTTCATACCGGTTGTTGCTGGAAAGCTTTTGCACATGAAGGAAGCAAAATTTTGCAGGTGACGTGGTAATTTGAAATTCACATTTTGCTAGATGTTTTGTCGTTTGTACATGTATAATGCTTGTGAGATTTAACCAAATATCTTTGCAAGCTTTTCATTTTATGAAAATACATTCATCAATTTGTGCACTGTTATTTGAATTCTATTCATAGTCCATCTGCATCTACATTTGATGTAATTTTCCATTTAATTCAAATGTTAATTTGTATTGCAAAGCTTCTAGTTTTTGGCTTGCTAAATCCATTGATTTTTGGGTGTGTTCATTTGAAAAAGCATGACTATTACTAACGCTGTTGAGCATGCATGATGGAGGCAGGAGGGGGATAGTGTGAGGTCACGGCAATCAACATCACATGTTCCAGGTGCTTTTCCTTTCAATTTTGAGTCAATGAGATGCATCTGTTGCCATAGCAACTCCGTGACTGACACATCTCAACCTCCCCTGGTCTGTCCGTTGTGCCACCTGCTCACTTGAGGTTATGTCCATATTAGTTTGAAAGATTTCAGCCTGTTTTGAACTGTCATGAAAAGGCAAAAGTAATGAAGCATAGTGGCATTCAATGACTGCTGGATTTCAGCTTGCAATTTCAACTTTAACCTGGAGGGGCTCAATTTATATCTGCTTGTAGACAATTTCACGTTTAAACATTTTCTACAAGAAAACAAAGTTTAAGGTTGGCATTGTACATTTATGTCTCCATTTCAAATCTCGAGATGAAAGGATACATTTACATTCAGATATAAAACCCTGCTTATTATGTAAAGTAGTCCATGAAATCAAGAAACCAAGTAACAACAAAATCATATTCAGCCAACACCTACATTCCTTGATGGTCTTAAAGTTTCAGTGAGCCTTATTATAGTTGATCATAGTTTCAGTGTTTTGAGGAGAAATGGAGATGTGCACATACATTTACTGGTCATAATGAACAACATTTACTATTCCATGAGGATTGTTTGTGTCTTTCCAATATATAACAAACTATTTTCTGTTTTGTAACATGGATTGAGAACAGTTGCATCAGGTTTTCGCCCTCAGGGTAGATTCATTCCCCATTTCCCAGTATGTTTTTTGTGCGTATCCCTCAGTGTGCTTGCCTTCGCAGAGAAGGCAGATGCTCTGTGTAAACTCACATCTGGTTTTATGGCTCAGGAAGCAATTACATGCGTCTAGGGAGGTCCATCAGTCAGTCACACAATTATTGCACTTGTTTGGACACCTTGCTGAATGGCATTTGGAGGCATTGAGCATAAAGGCAAGCCACTATGCCAACACTGATGCTCCACAGTCTTATGTCAAAATACTGGATGATTCTGGAGTTTGCCATTCCCAAGTATTTACTACTGTTGTCCAGAGAGGAGTGATTTCACCCTTCCAAGGCTACAAAAATCAATATTTTCATCAGTCTCTAAAATTCCTTCTGATTTGTCTCACTGTGTCTTTCAGACAACAAACTATTATTATTTAATAGTGTGGATTAGAGGCAACTTTCTCAGAGTACAAACAAAGGTAGAATATTGCATAATCTCTGTCAACACCTCAGGTATTATATTTATTAGTCATAAATACCTGGGACAGTTTTTCTATTTCTGTTGGTCAAAACGCATCAGGTGACCATGTATTAACATTTGATAATGCCCACTGTGTATATCACGTGCTGGCACATGGATACGAGAAAGTTTAACTGGATCTTATTGGTCAGGAGTCTGTGTGCATGTGACGCACCATGTACACACCAAGTTGATTGAAGGAGATTCTATTGGACAACTTTCAAAAGGAATACACCACAAAATGGATGGGATGTTTGGGAAAAATCATTGAAAACCCATCTATGTTGACTTTTTTTGACTCTCTGAATAAAAAGGTATTTATGAATGGGAATAAATATGTGCTCGGCCAGTCATAAACTAATGTTTAAGATGTTGCTAAGGAGAACAAACACTGATAATTCCTGCTCGGGCAATGGTCGCATCCATTCTCTTGAGCTGGTCTTAAACACAAGACACTGTGTCAGTGTAAATCATTACATGTAAAGTGAGCGCATTTTGCCATCTCCAGCTGCCGACCGACATGCTTTTCAACATCATCTAGCCCACCAAAGAAATTTTATGCAAAAGGACAAAATTAATCACCTAATGGATGCATTAAAGAAATGAAGCATGCACCAGTGCTGAATCCAAAATTACTCATGGATGAGAATACCAGCTTCTTCTCCTGAAGGTTCATTGCTGGCATGAAAGTGCACGTATCTGATTGAATGGTTGGGGGGGGGAGAACTGAACTGCCTCTGTCATGAGCCTCGCCAGGGTTGTTTCCGGGGGGCGGACCGCTTTACACTTTATTCCGAGGGGAACAATTTCCAGGGGTTGGGGGCAAAGCAGGCATCAGCTAAGAACTGATTAACAATTACATGTAGCTGTGGGAGGGGCTAAGTGTTCAGTTGGAAGTTTGTTTTTTTTCAAGCAAAATGAAGATTTTCATTCCCTGTTTACTTTTTTCCCATCTCTTTCACATTTTCACATGTTTGTTTATTTACAAGATTGCTTTTGTTCCAGGGGAGAGGAGGGGGGCAAGTGTCGTGGCCTTTGTTTTATTACTGCCTTTTTTGACCAGTACATGTATTTCACTTTTGACCAAAGATCATATAGCACCGCAAAGCAGCGCAAGATGGCAAACTTCACCACAAATACATGTAAAACGTTGTAGTCGCATAGGCGCCATTTGAGCAAGCGATACGCCAGCACAATGCACATTAATGCACAGGTGCAGGCGCCGCAGCAGGCACATGCACCTGGTGAGCCTGCGCCCAAGCATTACCATAAACTGCGCAGGCGTATCGCTTGCTCAAATGGCGCCCATGAAAATTACATCTTTTGGGCAGAGGTATCCATCTTGCGCCTTCGGCGCTGTACGATCTTTGCTTTTGACCAAATCTGATTGAATAGACATTGTGTCTGCTTCTCCATGTACATGTACATAATTGTCTGCAGAGCTTGACAAATTCAGAACATGCATATCCAACATGTTTTATTAGTTTGATAGAGATTACTAAAAAGGAATAAATTTACCTCAATTAAGAGCTGGTGATATTTGTGGCACGACTTATATTCAAAGCTCTTTCGGGGGTCAGTGCGAGATTGGGATTTGTAAGGATGTACACATGTACATGCATTGTATCTGTGCAGCATTGTCCCCTAGCATATTGGGAAAATGTCATGGTAACAGAATTTTGCCTGATGTTTAGGATGTAAGCTTGTTAAGTGCACCTTGTTTTTAAAAGCTAGGGATAAATGGGGTTGTGGAAGTAGAATTAGAACTGGAAACTAATGCCATGGAGTATGCATACATGCACTGGATGTGGGTGTCAAGGGCAAATCTTTCAAAGTTAATCTTTGAAAAGAATGAAAGAATGAAGTTTATTCTTTGAAAGGTGTTCTTTAAAGAGAATGCTTATTGATAGAAGTACAACTTATCAATTTACCGTATATTTATAATAAACGTAATCTGTGAGTATAAAGTCTTGTACAAAGAAAGGGTGCACTGTACATGTACACGTATACATGTACGTACTTGTATGTACACTTGTGTTCTACAGATATTTGTGAGTGATCAACACATGAAATTCAGTCCCTTTTAAATTCTTATGTTTAGAGCACTGGCATTTTTTATCCTGTGAGATACAATGTATGTACTGTTACGTTTTTGGAATCTGATATATCTGAACCATAAATGTATTGCACACTTACCAGTGAAATGAAATCTTGTGTTTTGTGACATTCAAATGGCTAGATGGTTTTAGTCCGGAGATAATGTGTGCTGTACTGTAGTTGCTGAAAAACTGCATCATTAGAGGTTTCTGCCTTGCTGAAAGGATCTTAGGTTACGTCTTCTCTTCTATCAGAAATAGCTTTCTTGCAAGGTGCAGATGTAACCGCATCTTAACAAATGCTGGTGACTGGAGAATTTGAGTGATAAATTGCCGCTAATGCGCAGCATAAATGAAACATTGCACCCTAGGCTAGCTGGCAGTCACTTCATTTTGAGGCCAAAGTCCTTGTGGACTGGAGAGGGAAATGGAAGGAGAGACTCTCCAAGAAAGGAAAGGATTTTAGTCAGCCTTTGATTGGTGAAGTGACGTGTTTATGAACAAGCCCACCATTGTGTGCAGCTTGCAAGTCTTTTCTTTCGCAATCATGGATTTTTGCATGAAATCGTGTGATCCAGCCAGTGACAGCTATTTCTGTGGCCTTTGCTGCTTGATTTTTTTGGTATCAAGAAATGAGAAAAAAATTCCAGTGAGTTGAGTTTATTATTGATCATTTGACCACTGAGGACACATGATTGTGTTGAATTTGTCCAGATACATGTGTATTTCAGGACTGAAGAAAAGTTAAGCATTTTCTGGCAGTGGAGGTCAAAACAAAAATAGGAGTTGCTGACAAATTTTTGACTAGTCTTGTTTCCAGATCTGTGTATTTGAAGCAGTGACTCGCAT
>NW_019091481.1:549139-565444 GCF_001949145.1 Acanthaster planci | reverse complement strand
CCAGCCCCCCCTGGTTGCCCACTGTGACATGCAGCCCCCCCCTAGTTGCCCACTGTGGCATCCAGCCCCCCCCTGGTTGCCCACTTTGACATCCCGCCCCCCCTGGTTGCCCACTGTGACTTGCAGCCCCCCTCAGTGTGAAATCCAGCCCTGCATAGTTACTCCCTGTTTTCCCCCATAGTGAAGCTCTCACTACACCACTCTTGCTCAAGTTGATACAGTTCAAAGAGACAATGTTTAAATTGACTTGGCCAGTTGGGATTGTTATCTTTTTTTGATGTTTGCTCAACGTCTGTAGAATCCAGCCAACTGTCTTGTCTCAGACATTATTTACTGGTCAGAAAACACTTGGGGACAAATTGGATTGAAATGTTTCTTAAGTAAATGACGGTCACAAGCACTTTTAGATCTGTTGGACATGTCAAGATTGAAAGCCATTCGTTTTTGCTGTTGTGAAATTGATCAAGATTATGTTTGCTCATTAGTGTTTACTTATCCATCTCATCATTTTTGTAGGAGGAAAAGAAAGCAGTCTGTGCCGTTGTCATGGTAACGGTGTTGTTTGTATTTTTCAGTAGATAAATAGGTACCTGTACATTTTTGTTGGCATGAAAGGAAATAAATGAATCTGAGAGCAACAATGAAATCAAATACTGATAGCAGTTTTTTCTACATGTTTCTAAGCAAATTTGGGATGAGCTGGCGTCAAACATTAGGAAATGTCTCTTAGATAAGAACAAACATAACTACCGAGCCCTGTAATCAGTGACCATTCACCACAAAATGGAGCTTCAAGTTGAAAACTGTCACTTTGCAGTGTAGTGTAGGATATTAAACTTTGAAGGGGTGTTCAACTCTTTGTTTTTCCATGGACCTCATGGGCTGTAAGCCTCATTCTACCTATGGACAAATACATGTACATGTATCTTTGCGCAAACTGAATTTTCATCCCATTTTATTACATTGCTGTTCACTGACTTTGATACCGTTGGGATTTTTAAAGGCCATTTTTGTTTTAGAATGGACCCTTTATTTTACCACTGCAGCTCCGTGATTCCATTGCCAAATTCAATATCCTCGCACATGCTACCATTGGAACAGTTTTGTTGCGCATATGAAATGCATATAAAAATGTACACATGCCTGTTCTTAAATTGATTCCATTGCCAAATTCAATATCCTCACACATGCTACCATTGGAACAGTTTTGTCGCGCATATGAAATGCATATAAAAATGTACACATGCCAGTTCTTAAATTGATTGACTAGAAGCTAAGTTTGTGTTGACAGATCACTTTTTTTCCTGTGGAAGACAATCAGTCTGACTTCTTTGCACTGGATGTGAAACAGATGACTCAATTAAGAAATAATGCTGTTAGTTGAAGTAATTTTAAAAACGAACAAAGAAACTGACTGGAGCGGGATTTGAACCTGCAACCTCTGGAACACCGCACCAGTGCTCTACCAACTGAGCTATCCAGCCCTACGTTGGTGGCTCTTCCCATTTGTCAATATGTCTGTTGGGGGCGGTGCTAGCCAGTAGCCATTAAACCTGAAACACCATGTAGCCAGGGATCACACCCAAATAACATGATACAACCTGGGAAATGGTGAAGTTGAAGAAATTGATGCACCTGCTAATGGTACTAGTACATGGCAGATATACGTATGACATTGTGGACATTACAGCGCAACTTTATTCATTTTGCTTAAGGGCATGCAGATGCACTGAATAACAGTTGAGCTCTTTTGTCCTGAATTTGATCATGAAGTGCACGTAGTACACTGTTTTATTTGTTGCTCACGACTGAGTTACTGCATGACACTTGCCATACATTCCAACTGCATTGTACAGCTACATGTACAGCCCTTGCTACACGTACATCGCATAATTGCCTGGGACAGATCGTCTCCCTCCCTGTTATGATGTTCCTCCTTTCAAGATCACGAAGTTGATTGCCTTGCCTTTCCCCCGCGGACTCAATTGTCTCCGACAGCACAGCAAATTTACTCAGAAAGCATATGGTTACCAACATTGGTGTCTTAGCACGGTGGCTTGTCAATTGATGAGCTGATACTGGGATGGGGAATTTACGACTGCAGGTTGAAATGATGGTTGTTTGGATCCGGGACTGGCCAGTGTTGATATTCGGGATCTTTTAGTGATGTTGATGGTGTTGTCCTGAGAAACCAAGCTGACAGGTTGTATGTGATGTTCTTGTATTTATCTGATCATGGTTTTTCTGATCATGCACACAGTGACTGTCAGTGAATAGGGTTCTTTTGTGGGAAACAATGACAGGTGAAAAGTCCCATAATGCAATTCATAATTACCCAATATTAGCAGCCAGAACTAAACCGAGATCATACTGCTCATTGCTGCAACTTGCACCCAATGCTTCTAAATGGCTGCTTTCTTAACTTAACATATAACAGTACACAATATCAAGTTTTTCAGAGGTTTTTCAAATCTGATCACGTAGTTCCAAATTAAAACTTAAACTTTACCACTGTACTTATGTTGTTTTTTGTGTGATGTGATATTTCCTCTTGAGTGAATAAAAAGCAGAATCTGGTCTCTCTTGTTTTGAAATCTTGGGTAAAGGGATTGTAGACTCCCAGGTTTTATTAGACAAATGAAATGTATTCATGAAAGCAGATGTCAGCAAGCACCTTTCCTCCCACAGCACATCAAAAGCATACAAGGAAATGTCAGTTAACGTCAAAGAATAGAAGTGCATGTAAGAAGCAAGGCGGTTTTGAATCAACTTAAATCCCATCCAGCAAAATCCCCTTCCTGTTTTCCAAATGGATCTGCACACGATAAACGTACATATACTGTACCAGTAGAAGATAGTGGTTCAAAACTACAATACATAGTAACATTAATCACACTGTACTTTTGCATGTATGTCCACATCCATGCATGCACAGTCAATTTTGTCAATTTATTTTTAAATTGCAAAACCCAACTATTGTACATGTACATGTAGGTTTGTCATTGAGATTTTTGAAGAATTCTTTTTGTATCATATCTAAGGGCTTTGTGTACATCTCACACAGGTTTTCCCTTAAAGCTGATTACTGTTTTAAAAATAACAAATTGTTCCCATGTATACATGTATATATATTTTTTCCATGAGATATGCCAGCAAAACCATTTGACCAAAATGCTCCTTTAGTCATGTTTGTTTGTAGTTGCAGACTTAGATGTGCAGCGACTTTCACGACTTTCACTCTTTTGAAGGATATTTCTGCACATTTAAGATTTTAATAGAAATTTTACTGTACTTGTACACTGTAATTGATGTGACAATACATTTAAGATTTTAATAGAAATTTTACTGTACTTGTACACTGTAATTGATGTGACAATATACATCATACTCTGTCTCTAGGGAGGTTGCTTACATGTACATGACCTTTGTGAGCCCATGTATTTTTAGCTCACCAGTGGTTTAGTTTTTTCACCACATTTTAATGAGATTTCTAAGAGGTGAGTTACTCTAGCTGTTTAAATACACCTTCAAGAATTGAAGCATGACAACAGATGCTTTTATGGTGCGTTGCCATGGTAACAAGAGACCAAGTGTGATTTCTATTACCAGTGAGCAAATTGACTTTGTATGACTAAGTGTGAATTATTCTTTATTCATTCATTAAGCATACAGTATTATAATTTTTGTATGGATTCATGGTCAACCCCTTAGGAAAATGAAAAAAGAAACTGACTGACAGTGTGAACCGATAAAGAAACAAACTCATGAAACAGTCACACATTATGCATGTACAAGAGTTTCCCCTGCCTATTCAATGTGAGGCAGCCCAACTCACAAATTTAGTAACCCCTCCTCAACCTTTCTGGGCCAGTATCACCACCTTGAATGAAATTTAAAAAAGTAGAGAACTGAAAGAAATCTGATATCTTTGGAATACATGTATGTACACATGTACCTTCAGATTACAATGACTTGCGTTTTATACAAGATTTTTTTCGTGGAAGTGGATTGCAAATACACTGCACAGTCGAACCTCATTAAGAGGAGAACTGTCAATATAACATTTGCTTATAACAACAAAAGTTTAAATTTCTTTAATTAAATATCTTTAATTACATGGAAAGAAATTTTACTGTTTTACTTCTTTTCTTTAATTTTCAAGTAAATGATGATCAGGGCATTTTTGAAATCATCTCATTTGTAGTTGATTACTGAACTGTGGTATTGCAATAAAATGTTTTTTACTCATTATTTTTTGAGGGATGAGATTTTCATGGAGATGCTCATTTCCATTCGAGAATTGTAGATGGTGATGAATATGATCTGCAGTGTCGTCATATGATTATGGTTGCCATGGTGTTAACCAATCAGTATTCGGAGGTTTGGTTTTCTGGGTGAAGAGGCAAATATAATTATTTGGTTGACTTCCTACAATGCAAAGGGAGATAACATTTCTGTACTGACGCACATCCATTGATGTATTCAACATTTGTTGCACATCTTCATAAAAATTACATCGAGGCATCTTGCATAAGAGAAAGTTTTGTTTTTTCAAACTCACAGATTGATTTTTTTTTTATTTTGGTCTGTATCAATTTTCCTTGCACATGATGTTGAAATGAAAAGTCTAAAACAAATGAAAACACTTCTTAAACTGTCTTTTCATTCTCGTTCTCGTTTACAATTTTGTACATGTGTAGAAATAATGAAAAGGTCACTGTACATCCATGGATGATTTTTAACAATAGTCCACATGCACCCTTGTTTAAGCTTCAACCACAATCATCAAGACAACGAAAATTGTAATGAATGTATATATGTGTTTTTGTTGTACTGTACGTAGAACTCTACGCTGTTTTTGCTGCATCTCAGTGGTAACCGGTAGACGAAGTCATTATCCTTGATGCAACTTAGCAAGTGATAAGGATGGTCTCCTTAGCAATCACCAGTCTGCCAAAATGACTGATGACATCATCCAAGCAATGGAGACTTCATTAGCAATGTAGTGAGTGTCACTGAGCTGTTCCACTCGGTAAGTCCTCCCAACGTTCCCACAGTTCCTCTGCTAAAGTCCAGAGTATGACCTGAAGAGTTGTTGCACGCAAACAGCTCATTTGCTGCAGAGTACCATGGATAGATGTACATTTTGAAATTACAGGTCAATATGATCTCCTACAAAATGCAAGCAGTGCTACCGATTAGCTTTGGAAATGACAATGCAAATTTAAGTTCAGTACAGGCGTACCTTAAAGTTGAATGGAACCCATTATTCCGCTGTCTGGGGAATTCTCCACATCTGATAACGTTACAATATGCATCATTAGCAACGAGTGATATATTTTGCATTTAATTTTGAAGGAAGGTCTTCTTTTAATGGGTGAGTTTAAAGATATGTGCAGATGTGTGTTCCTTGAGTTGGATGAGTACGTGCAGATGAACATGTCTCAATTTGTCCTTGGTGAATCGATTGATTGAGTGAATTGTGCAATGAACTCTTATAGTGTCTGCAGTGGACGAGACTGTGTTGTCTTTCATCTTATGGATTCATGTACATCTGATACAATGTTGGAATAACAAAAATAATTTCACTGCACTGCATGGCTCTGTACCACTCTGACAGATGTAAATGTAATTTCAAGATTTTTTTTTTTTTTTTGCGTTGGGGAGATGTTAATTTAAATAACAGGTTTTGCCCTACCCAACATATATAGATAAACACTGTATGCTCAGTGCTTTTTCTGCGAAAAATTCACAAGCTTTCATGGGTGGGACTCAAACCCACGACCTCCTGCTTACTAGTGCAGACGTTTTAACCACTCGTCCACCGAGCTTGCTGAGGTCGCCTGGCCGGTCTGAGTCAGGTGGAGCAGCGGGTACCGCAAACTATTTTCAAAATTCTAGGACATTTCGAACGTGAGATTTGAAAGGCAATATTTAACATTTTGTTAGTGCAAAGAATATAAGTCAGAGAACATCCAAGTTTGGCTTGATTGATTGTTTCCAGAGCCTTCAAAGCAGAACTTAAAAAACTTGGCCACAAGGTGTAATGTATTGAACAGATTACCATCTGCCAAGGGCAAGACAAGGCAAAGAGTGGGTAAGTGTCAGAAAAGGTCAGGAAGTATCGGGAAGTATCACTGAGGACACACACAAGTAGGGGAGAGCAGAACACCTGCTGTGAAACTGGGAATTTATCGATTAGGGATAACACTAACAGGGACTTGCTGTTGGGCAAACTCAATCAGAATTCATGGCAAACAAGATGAATAACTAGCGTAGGCCTTTTCACACTTCCTTCTGACTGTGCATTTCGAATGTAATTTGTCTTAAACCAACTCAAAATGAAACCTGTGACATTTTTCAATATCAGACATTTTGGTCAAGTTTGCAAGTAGATTGAGATGCATTTATGCTGGTAACCAGGATAATACTGTTTAGCATGGTAACTTGATTATCTCAGGATTAAAAATCAGGAAAAGAGCTCACTCCTGATTGTGATACTGGAGACATTGCACAGTAGTTGATCATTGTGATTGGAAAGGCGACCAGTAGATAATTAGAATTATTAGTTGTAGGTTCATGTATTAATTCAACACAATTGAACAAGTACAGGTGTGTCATAAAAGTACATGTGCTCTTGTTATGTGGAGACTTACTTTTTTGTAAAAATTTGCTGAAACTGCTAACACTTTATCTGATGAATTTGACACACCTCAAGTTCTTGTGGATGCTGATCAATTCTAAACCTTTGGAGTATGCTGCATAATTCTCTGATCCAATCTACTCAGTTACTTCACTGTTTTACAAAATGTCCACTGACCAGAAACAATTTACTCAAGGCACCTGAATATAGACCTGCTGACCTACAACAAACTGAACAAACACAGTGCGTTTCCTGGGATATTTGGAAGGATTTTCAGTTTTACAGACTTGGCACGTCCACTTTGCCCATTGCCACATGGTCTAGTCCCTACTCTGCCTTTGGGCCTTTGCTGTCTCTCACAGCTCCATGTACCTCAGATTTGTCACTAGAGAAAGAAGACTTTAAAGTTTGGTTAGTGGAAGAATCAGTAGAGGATTACAAAGTGTATGATGTTCAGCCGAAAAGTCTGTGGCTTGGCTCAACAGGATTGGTACAGTGTCAGTGAACTACTGAACCTTTTCGTGGTGTGTAATTGCTTCTCAAGTAGTGAATAATCTTTTAAGAATTTGTGAAATCACTGATGCAAGGGCTGTCCATCTTTGACATCCTCCGCTGGCGAGGAAAATTGCTCAGCTTGAGATAGTATTTCGTTGAGACGAGTGATGAGGTTATTATTAGATACACTGCTCAGAGGGGGCACTTGGTGGAGTCGGTGATAACAGCAAGCTCATGAAGGATTTCTTGCTGCGAGAAAGACTTAAGTGGATTGCGATAAGTGGTTAAAGTGTCATCTATATTTGCAACAAATCCTGTAAGAGGTTCGTGGTTGATGGAAGCTTGTTATCTGAAAGTCGTCTTGGTGTTGAGTGGACTTTCATCTATACTGTATCTTTCACAATTATTAGTTTGTATTTGTTTCTCAGTGACATATCTAGCCCCCCCCACACCTGAACAAAGAATTTGTCAGCGTTGCTTTAGTTAAAGTGGTAGATTGACAGATTCATTTTTAGTTTTGAAATAATTCAGTATTGTAAACAGTTTAAACAAAAATTTGCTGCTGTTTGTTTTATTTCTCTTCGTGAGTTTCACATTTTTTTAAAGAAGGGCCTGTTTTCTCAATGTCATTGTCCCAATTTATGATGTACGTGTACTGGTGCAATGTTTCCAAGAAATTTAATCTTCTCCTCAGCCTCTGCTACGTATGGTATGATCGTATATGGAATGTGTAAGCACACTACCTATAGCTGATGAGCCACTGGTCTCGGCATGCAATAACATCAGCTGTATGGCAATGAATTATGATCTGGGATGATGTAGGTACGTATCCTGAGGTGTATGCTGTCATTGACCAGTTGTTTTCCTGGAAATATAGTTTGATTTGTGGCCGCTGTGCCTCAGGCCAAAGATACCCTCAAGGCAAACTGAGCATCAATACCAAATCTATATGCTCAAAGGATGTGAACGTACGTGCACATACATGTGTAGTGGACCAGATGTTAAGGAACATGCAGACTTTTTTTCTGTTTCCGTTTGTTCTTTAGAAGTGATTTGTTGGTTTGTTGGCCTGACAGTTAGTTGGTTGAGTGAGCATGCTATTAAGAAGATATTTTAAAATTAATCATGAAAAGTAAATTGGTTGTACTCGTACATGTATGATTGGTCATGTTTAAATTCTGTGTACAAGTACATTCATGCACATAATGTTATGGAATATACATGTCGACAATGTGTGAAATAGTCTCCATGTACATGGACCTGTAGACGGTACGTGTGATGAATGACCATTCAGTATACTCCAGCCACAAAATAATGCAGCTGTCTTGGTAAATATTCAAAAGTGACAAGAGATCGTACATGTACATGTATGCAGCTTGTGAGCAAAGTATTAAAATGATTAAAAACCCGTGAGGAGCATAGACTTCAAATTTGCTCTGTTTGGTTTGACAGTCTTGACACTTCATGGTGATGGGTGCATACATGCACTGTCCAGGTCAAAGAATCTGTTAGCCAGTAAGATCCTGCCAGAGACTAGCATCCCCACTGTGATCACCTTGGGTGTCATTAACCTGCTTGTCCTTGCAAAGAGGTGGGGTGGTCGTTGAAAACGCCAGATGACATCCGATGCCGTGCAGCATTCAATCTGGAGTCCGAATCATCTCCGTTCAGAATGTGTTGCTCATTTCTTACTTACCTTGGCAATTCAGTGATCATGCACCTGATGGGTTGTCCAGATCATCCGTGTGCTTTTCTCTGAATTGGATACTTCATCCTGAAGGTATGACAGAAGGGTTTGATGTTTTACTCATCTAGTGCTAGAACTCACACTTTATAAAAGAAGCTGTGAAGACACTGTCATTGGCCATTCCTGCTGTTTGCTGTGGGTAAGTACATGTATATAGTGCCTATAGTGTACCGGCCTTGTGGTACACACGTATACATGTGTTAGAGTCAAGTTGAGTTTTGAAAGCTTAATTAGCACGAGGCAAGTAAATGGTGAAACATGAATAATAGTTGGCATGTGCTCTGTAGATACAGTTTTCATTACAATTCTATGCAATCACTAGATTTATTCAGCATTTAAAATGCTTATAGTAAACTAACATCAACTTTTGTACACGTTGAATGCCATCAAAGATTTCGTGCCACATTTGTCTGAAGTTTTGTAGTTTTGATGGCTGAATTTACCTTTTGAATATGGTTTGATAATAGAAACCCAGGCAGAAATCTGTCAATGACCGTTATAGGGGTCATTCACAATATGGTGTGCCTCCACGGTTCCCCAACAATTACATGTATTTTTCCTACCTTGACTTGCATGTTGACACAGGGAACTATGCAACCCTTACTGTAGGCCAACTCTTTACATTTTGGCAGACACTCATCAGTAATTGATGTGAGTTGACAAATTTGATGGACAAATTTTTGAATGAATGACAGGTCGCCATCCTTTGTCAAAACAAGAAGGTGCAAGATTTTGATTGTGCAAGTATAGGCAATTATAAAATCACAATGTAATGGAGTAGCATGGTGTTGACTTTTTCCCACAAAGTGGCAGGTAAATAAATGATTTAATTGATTTAAGCCCTCTAGTGATGGTTTAGTGGTGCTGTGAATTATCCTATTTCTAGAGCCAGCTACATGTATTAGTAATATGTACATGTACGGTACAACATTAATGCTTCAGGGATTATTCTGGATAACAGATGATGGGTGCCATGCTGCTGCCATGGCTGGGGGCCTTATAAATGATTGTCCAGTGACATTGATTTATCTTTACATTGTACATATCCACGATGAGGAAGTTGCAGAATTTGACGTTGACACTCTTAATTCTATTGTGTTTTATACTGTATTTACAGTGTACCTGTGAGAATAAAACTGAAAATATTCCTATCAGATCATAGGTGAATGGATTAACAGTCTGTCCCACTTTTGCTTCAAGACTGTAACATTGCTTTACAGTTCATAGATTTACATGTGAAGTGCTGCTTACACCATACACAGACGATGTGCCCTTTTTTTGTCTGACAGTGGTTGGAAGTTTTATGTCTTTGTACAATTTACATGTATGTGTGTACATTGTGCATCATGTAGGATGTTTCCATAGATGCACCAGTGCACAGCCATGCACTGTGTGATGAGATATACATATATGTCTGTGGGTAGTTGCTCAGCATTGCATTTAGTGAATGTATGAAAAAGTTTTGAAACTCAAATTGCCTGGCCCTGGTAGTCAGATTAAACAGACATCTTTTTTTGTATCGGTACACCATACAGGTTACAGATACCCAACATCTGTATTTTGTAAAAGTAAATGAAGTTAGCCTTTAATCAAAAGATGAGTTTCCGTGGTAATAGCCAGAGGGGAGAAATCGAACACTCAGATTGGAAGGCTAAGCCAGTAAAATTATTCATTAAAAAGGGAAAGAGTAATCACTTTCAGCAATTTAATCTTTCCTGGAGCAAAACCAGGCAGAATTAAGGAAAATGAGAGTCATGTACATGTACATGTACATACATGACATGTACATATATATACAGATGTACATGTATTTTTTTCTGTGTACGTGTTATTATACATGTACATGTACGTATTCATGAGTTAGTTTTTGTTTCATTTTGTTTCTTGCATAGAATTTGCATACATGTCTGTTCAAAACTGCTTGAGATTTTGAGTTCTTTTTAAGTACCGGTAGCTTGTCAAATTGTTAATTGAGTTGTGCCTTGTTGTTTGGAAGATAATTGATTTTGTTGGAATGCTGAGCCAGTAGATGCTTACTGTACAATGTCAGCTGGCTACATTTTTATTTTCCAACACACAGTGTTTGGTACCAGCACACAAGCAAATCAAATGGTACCATGTGTAAGTGACCTTAACCATAACTGTTAAAACCTTCTGTTTCTAGTCAAATGTGAAACAAGGAAAACATGATTACATGTACATGTATGCAGATAGGCTGACTTACACCAGTACTTCAGGTGTAATTTTAAAAGGACCATACCCCAGTAATTCAGATTTACTTTTCAAAATGAAACTCAGAAAATCAGAACTACATGCTGTACCTACTCCATTTTCTGGTAATTAACAGCTAGAGTGTCTTTTAAGGATAGCTGTAATCAATGCTTTTGATTACAAACCTGTAAAATGCACCTTTGTGCCTCAGTAAACCTTATTTTTAACTTTGGTTTCACATTTCAAAGGGTATTTTAATGCCTTTTTGGTTTTTATGCTAATGAGTATTTCCATATTCATGAGTAAAACTGATGTCATCTCAGGAAGAAACCTCAATATTACATTGGTTCACACAAAAAAGTCCTGCATTTTTGTAGATTTCCGTAGACAAAGTGTTCTCATCTTTGCTGATTCATTGTTGTTAATGTGCATAGCAATGAGAAACCATCAATCCCTCTCTCAAAAAAAGTTTTCAGTTAGTACATTCTGGGTTCACAATTTGAACAGAAATACCTATGCACAGAACCATGGCCATTTTCCAATACTCAACTTCAGCTCCGTCTCAGGCTTCAACTGTTTTTTAACTAGGTGATTTTGAAGCTGTAAGCACAGTAACTAGTCTAATACTGCCACAGAACATCAAATAAGATGCAAGAGATTCAGAAATTACAGTAATCCAGTTTAATTTAAACGCTTCAGGCCCACAATCAGGGATTGGTTTTGGGAACGAAGCCTGAGAAGGAGCCCAAGTCGAGTATTGGAAAAGGGCCCTACTCTTCCCTAGATGACTTCACAGCAACAGCACCCTCAGTTGTCCAGGAAAACATGGATAATTTTTATTTTAAAATGTGCACTTTTCAACGCTTTTAACCAAATAAGAGTGTGGAAGAGTTCTCGTACATTGAAGAAAAGTACAGTACAAAGATGCAGGAAAATGTTTCAAGGAAAACTTCATTACAGCCCCGGTACACTTCAACCAATGTGTAGATAAGCACAGAGAAGGTTGGGCTGTATATCCTCACAGGCACAATTGCTGAAGATGTTGACTTTAACCTTTTTCTCTGAATAGGTGTGTGGCACATCACCATTATAATAACATTGAGTTAATTTGTCTGTCCCTGGATGTCCCTGCTAAGTTATCAGCAACTGGGTAAAATTTGCGCCTGTAGCTCCAGATTCATCAGACTCAAGTACACAACTGCACTGTATTTGTGCCGTAGTAGCAATGCACTCTATGTCTCAGCCTACCTCAGACTCATGGTCTCCCTTACAGCTCATGGGGCTCAAGTTTCAACAAATTCTTTCACGAGATAGTGAGATGCTTCTTGCCATGACGCCAGTGATGACTTTCTCTGTCCTACTGGAGCTTATACGAAAGCCCAGTGACATTTAGAAATTATTCTCACATCACAAAGCAGTAAGATATGGAATTTGACTTGGACCTAATGTGATAGGTCCATGGTTTCTTTATTGATCTGATAAAGGTTAAACTTCCAGAGTTTTACTAATTCTAATGTTCAAAACCTGCAAATTAAAAATTCAGGCATATCAATTTTATTTAGATAGAAGTCTGTTTAAAATCAGTAACTTAAAATGCACATTAAATATAGGAGATTTGTGTTTTAGCATTCCTAAATATAGGAAGTCCCTAAATGTGAGTTTAATTGTTCAAGTGCTTAACTGCATTATATTTAATACTGAGGTAGTGAGCTTTTACAAAATGTTTACTAGAAAGGTAAATGAGACATCGAGCTTTAGGAATTTTTGAATCAGTATTTTTGAATCGGTTCATTTACAGTAGTCATAACTTGGAACATTTGTTGTTGTATTTTTCCATACCATGTAATGTCTATTTGAAGACAGCAAGTAGTTTGACCTTTATTTGTGTGGCCTCCATCTATTCAACCCGCCAGACATGCCCAAACACCTCATGGGATAATTAAATCTCAATTACTTTGTATCTGATTGGATTGTTATCATCCAGGCCATCTCTGAGCAACTCGTCGTACTCATCAAACACATCCTGGACAAACATTGGAAACAGTTGGCATGCCATTCATGAAGCAGATGTGATGAAGTGGCCGAGTTACCATAAAAAGCCATGATAAATATGACAAACTTTTTCAATTCTTGATATCACACAGCCTTATAACATCTTGTCATTTAACGAGGCCATACCTGCAGTCCCTGGTGGTAATAAAAATGCACCAGTCCAGGGCTTGAATTTCTGAAAATTGAGCTGAGTTTCAAGGGTGATGCCTGAAAAATCTACCCGACCAGAAAGGATTCCTTTCACAGTTCAAACAAGACCATAAAGAAAGACAATCAAGTATTTATGATACAGTATATACATTATGAATCAAAGAGGGAAAAACGGCAAACTTTCAAGTCTTCTTGAGAGCTTCTTTTCAATCACCAATGAAGTTTGAGAAACTGTGGCAAGAGTAACAGTATCTACGAGAATAAGACCTTTACTATGGACTTTCACTAAAATGCCAGTTCTGCTGGCAAGGTCCACTACCGTATTTTAACAAGACAAACAGTGATCTGAAATCTATCTGAGGTGTTTAGACGTTTCCTTTGTGATAATGTAAATGCCACACTGTCGTGCAGATGTTGTCTTGATGCCAGAATGGAATATTGGTCACCTGCAAGGGCTTTCATTTAGAGCTCTCAAGGCAGTTTTCATGTTGTGTGAATGACCCAGTCGTTTCTCTTAAGTTCTCACACTTTATTTTTGTAGATTCACAATTTGGGGTGCTAGCAATGTAGGCCTACTGACATGTATTTACATGCATCTAGTCCTACATGTACGGGACCTGTTCATGCTGACTATGCTCTGCATTACATTATCTTACTGTCATTATTATGGGTTTACAATACACATTTTTGTGAAATTTAAGAATTAAACATCAATTATCTGGGTCGGCTTCAATGTACCCATAGTTAAAGAGGAACTTCTCTTTATAAAACCATGAAGAAACCATTGAAGTTTTTAAAATAAAGCATACATACTAGTAGTTTCTAAAGGAATTATTGGATTGCCTGAAAGATATGTCTGCAAGACAGGAAAAAAATATCTTTTCATAGATGACTTTGAATAATGCAATTACATCATCAGAGCCCTGGTATCCATGGCAACCATATGAGCTGAGCTCCTTCTGAGGAAAATTGCATCAGTCAGAGTGAATTCCTCCTTCCGTTGGAAAGAAAAGTAATTGAATAAAAATTACAAATTGAGCAGGCTTGTCGTTCTTTCTTGGGCAGGGAATTATTGGATACAAGTCCACATTGCCAGTTAAGGAACACTGTCCATCCTTTGAGATTGAAAAAGACAAAAGGGCCTCGCTTAATGTTTGCTCTCCTACATTGAAGCTGTGCAAATGAAGCTAGGATTATTCCTACATTATCCCTCCTGAGGGGATTGCTACGCACTTTAGGGTAAACTAATGGGAGAACCTTCCAATGATTTTCATCATAAGTTAAAATCAATTTGTCTATAGTCAAAGCAAAATTGTGCAAAGAACACGGATAATTTCCATTTCCTTTTTTTGAAGTATGTTGCTTCCTGATCTTTACAGCATGAAGTTAGCTTGAGATGGAGGTTCCAGAGTTGTCAAGAATTTATGTACGTTATTAGGTCCAAGAATGTGTATTTACATGTACTGTATTTGGCATAAATACAGGTACACAGTTCTTTACATGTAAGTTCACCGAGCATGAATAGGTACAGTATGCGGTGAATTGATAGCTTTGTTGGATGTTGATATTGTTTAGGGAATGAGACATCATTAGCTGTTATTGCACACCATATGTTGCAAAAAACCTGGATAAATGCAGTTATCCTCTGCAAAATGTGTCCAGACAATGCAGCTGTTAAGTCTTTGAGATACACACGCATTCGATTTATACAAACCATTTTCAGATTTTGATAGTCGATAATCTGGGATCCAGGATGTCAGGCCGGACCATCTGAAAGTACTTAGCTCTTGACATGTGTGTTATAAATGATTCAGCTTGTTGACTCATCTTAGAAAAACTGTGAAACCTTGATGGTGATGAGATGGTGTGCACAGTGCAAATCTCAGTGGGGAAGGATGTCTTTGGAGAGACAAAGAGACGTGTGCCTGGAACATGGAGAATGACCCATTTGAATATTAACCGGTTATGATATAATCTCAAGAAGATTTTGTATTATTTCAATATACAAGTAGTTCTTTTTTTTTTCAAAACATGGGAGGGGGAAGGAACGAATTCCATACCATCCTTTGGAATATATTATGAATCTGTTTCACTTTCATTTTAGTATTGTGTCATGTCGTTGACGTCATCTGAACTCTGCGAAGAGAACTGTCAACAGTCTTTGTCTGCTGAATCCTTTCTGTCAGAGCTTGCCTTATTCTAAGACATTCAAGCTGTTTAAGGTGCACTCTCTCTGAAGTTTTGAAACTTGTACATGTAGGTGCACAAAATTTGATTCAGAAAAATGAATGACGCTTTGGCCAGTCATCTCTTACCACCTGGAATGATTAAGACTCCTGAAAACAGACAGTACCGGGTAGGCAACTCACTCAAGGACCACTTATGGTATTCAAATGGTTTCACTGAAAATCATTTCATTGACAAGACAACATTCCATTAAATGTAATAAAATGATAAATTTCTCATTTTTTGTTGAGTCCCTTTATCTTTCTTCCGCAGATCTTTTTCCCTATAAGTCCTTCTGAAGTAGCGATATTGTCTAGGACTCACTTTGGAATCAACAGACCTCTTCAAACATTTCTTGTGAAATTGAAGGATCAAATTAACCTTTTAATTTATTGTGTTTTAATTAGATTGGTCTTTTCATTTTGCCTGTGGTGTTCATCTTCAATTTTTCAATGGATTGGGGAGGGAGGCTGGAGGTAGTTTTATGAGACACTAAAAATGTGACGAGGGCTGCCATCTTCTCTGGTCCAATGCACTACACACAGAGTAACATGTACCAGTACTTGGGCTTCACTGACTCTTTGAAGCTTGCATTGTCATTGAATGTCACTTATTTCTTTAAAATGCTGTTAGTTCTGTGAATTTTTTTTTAAATGCTTGGTTTCTATCAATTCATTACCTGTCAACCACCAGATTAAATGAAAGCCACATGCCATTGCAACTGTTGCTTCTCATGATTGCAAAACCAGAAATGTGAAAAGGGCAATCAGTGACTAAGGAT
>NW_019091481.1:524783-544805 GCF_001949145.1 Acanthaster planci | reverse complement strand
CAAAACACAATTTGAAAGGTTTTTTTACAGGTACATTTCAAGTTGGGGCAATACAGACTGCTGAACTTATTCCATGCGACTCGCCAACATTGACAGTATGGCAGATACATGTACATGTATGGTGTACATGTGTAGGCCTACATGAACCTAATGAGTATCTGTCAAATACTGATAGTATGAACATGACAGAACTATAGACCGATTGCACCTGCTAAGTCACGTGACCTACATGTATAGTGGGTATTAAATATTAACAAAAATAATGTCCACCAAAAGCAAATTGTTTCATAACTTATCATTTACCAAACCAAAGCCTACAGTAGATACCATACTCAGACTACTTATGTGCTGGGTACTGTACCGTACTGGTAACTTTGCTTTATTGTTTGTAATTAACACTCAAAACACATCTTGCTATAGAGTTGATGCCCACTATACATGTTAGCCCTGTTTTCAAATGGCTGTCTTTTTGTATCAATTACTTCAAATCTTCCAAGGAATAAGATTGCCCCCTTCACTTTATTGTGACTGATCTTTAATCTGCCATTTCCCCTACTCGTGGCATACAATAGACCGATTGCGCCTGCAAAGTCACGTGACCAATAGTGGGTATTAAATATCAACAAACACAGCATCCACCAAAATCAAAGTGTTTCTTAAGTATCATTTACCAAAAATAAAGCCGACGGTAGGTACCATACTCGGACTACTGATGTGCAGGGTACGGTGTACCATACTGTAATTTGGCTATATTGTTTGTAAACTACACTCAAAGCACACGTTGCTATGGAATTGATACCCACTATAGGTCATGTGATTTAGCAGGCACAATTGGTCTTTTACAAGTCGGTTATCCCAAAATGAGGAAGAGTGTAAAGCTTCTTTGATGTACATGTAAGTCATATAGCCTGTGGCTTGTACAGGGGATGTACCCTATATGCATTCCATATTGTACCGGAGATGTGCATGTACAGTATATTCAAGGGTCCATGTAATGATTTTTTTCTTAGACACAAATTTTGTAAATATATACATGTACCCGGTAAATATCATAATTTATAACACACCAAGGCAATCCTCTCGAGTTCGTTTCCATGCACCTGAAAAAAAATTTATAAATGAAGCCTCAAATAGTTAAAAATTTGAAATTGTTGATATTAGGAGTACCCCCCTTCTCACACACACACACCCACACCCAAGTGTGTAAACGCCTTCAATCATAGACTCCCTGTTGTCCCTATTGTTATAGGTCCACGATTTGAATGTGTATACAAACTTACCCACACGGGCAAAGAAGAGAAAGGCTGGTGAGCAACTGTTTCAAGAGGTACTCGAAGACCATACAACCCACTTCTGTAGCAGTGCATGCTCTGTGATTTCCCTTCTATGATCAGAGTTCATTATTGGATGGAAGACGAGATCAAATACCCCGTAATGCACCATTTATTGTTCCCAAGTTGTTTGCACCGGAAGACAACGATCCGGGATCAGGTGCCAATTAATTAGGAATCATCACTCAATTTGTCTTGCCGCATCGCTACATGCACACGTTTGATAAGTTGGTTGCTTACCTTATGTGGTTATCAAGTGATATCTTTGTTGATGGAAGGGATACTAGAGATGAGAGGGGCTTATTGTTCATTATCTTGTCACGTTTTATTAAAAAATCATAAGCAGATGAGCCCAGAGATGATGATGAAGAGGCAATTATTGTTGGTAGCAGGTGCTCAAATGTCATTATCACTCTCAAGTGTTTACAACAGTGTACATGAACATCTACATATTTTCCTACCATGTATCATGTTTTTGGCGGCCATACACCTTGGGACTTTGAACATCTTGAGCTAATGGCCAAAATATGTTTGTGATGACAAGTGAAATAAATTGGGCAAAGTAATAGCGGTGTTGTTGTTGGTAGGATTCCTGAAAATATTAACCAGAATCAAAAAGGGCTAATAATACTTCAATCTGTCAAGGCTTTGTTAAATGACAAAAGGTATGAGAAAAGGGCCGAGCCATGATGAAAAACCATCAGCACAGATGATAACAATTTTCCATTTTACAAAAAATGAATGGTTATTTTAAGTAAAAATGAGGTACACTCTCTAATTTAAAATGCACAGTTGCCAACCAAAGCTTGACTATTGCAGTGGTACATTGTGTACACATAGCTTGAATGTATCTCATGGAAGCCATATGGTCACATGGTGTACTTTTACTAAGGGTGAGAATTTAGGTCTAATTTTGAGAAAGTTTAGAACACTTTCGCACACCATTTAAATGTTTAAATGTCTAGCTAACACTTTACAGAGGCTGCTGCCGCCTTGGTGTTTTCATATGCATAATTTCAAAAATGCACATGGTCCAATCAATGTAGATTGATGTCAGGGAATTTAAAACAAGCAAAGTTTATTGTTTTAGAATCCACTTTTTTCCTCAAAAAGTACATGAATGCCGAAAGGGAAAAAACTTCTAACAGGCATCATTTACAACAAAAAAAGCACCAGATTGCATCAATCATAACACCTCTAAAGGGGGCGGTTCCATTTAAACATTTGGGAAAATCTACAAACGGATTCGGAACATTTTTTATTAAATGCTTAAACGTGTAAAAATCCCACCCTTAAATTTGACGTTAAGGGTCCTGTATAATTTTGTTTTGAAGAAGTTAGAAAGGGTCTATTGTTGTCTTGCTTCCTGCTTCAATTCAGTGGAATTAACAGTCTGCTGCACAGGTTATGTATTGCTGGCATCTTCTTGGAGTTTTAGAGGCTGTTTTTGTTACAGTGAAAGCACAAAATGTTTACTCGCCTTAAATCAGTGATACAAAACTATTGCCCTCTGATGAGAATGCGTTAATGCGTACATGTAACCTCAGTTGATGTAACTGCAGTCTGTATCAGTGTGATGAAACCTGAACATTCCAACCAGTCCATACACACTTGCTACCAGAAAGAAATTAGTAGGACACATTTCTTAAATTTGAACATTCGCTTCACTACTTGCGTTCATGTACTTCATACTGTAAGTAAGTATCAAATGTACACTGTATGCATCTTTTGTGCAAAAGTGCCATCATTGGTCATACATGTACGTGAATTGATCAGCCATTGATTGGTACATGTACTGTCGTGATGTATTGTACACAAACCCTTTTTTGTACAAAACCCGGCCTTCTTTGCACTTTTTAAGTCACTGGAGAATAATGATTATTACAGAGAGCAGCATACATGCTGTTCAGGCATCAGATCCTGTGAAAGTGCGCATCCACACATGTATTTCTCTTTACTTTATCTTTTGACAAGGATCAAATTTTTTTAAGTGAAAGATTATACATGTATGACACTTGTCTCTCCAATTAACCAAATTGGCCCGTCTATATCTTACTGAATTAGAACATAGAGCAAGGAAGTTTCAATGTTTTAGGGACTAAAGCTCTCACATGTACATAACATTTACAAAACAAAGAATTTTGGATAACAATATGCTGAGAAATTTGTGTGAATTTTCTGGCAATTGGAGTTCAAGGCCAGATTTTAAGGAAACTACTGACATCAAGTTTAAGCAGGCTACCTGTACATCAGCCTAGGATAAATGATACCCAATTCACATCAGCCTAATACTGAATGCCAATCCACATCAGCCTGGTACTGAATACCCAATCCACATCAGCCTGGTACTGAATACCCAATCCACATCAGCCTAGTACTGAATACCCAATCCACATCAGCCTGGTACTGAATACCCAATCCACATCAGCCTGGTACTGAATACCCAATCCACATCATCCTTGTACTGAATACCCAATCCACATCAGCCTAGTACTGTGACCCAATCCACATCAGCCAAGTACTGAATACCCAATCCACATCAGCTTGGTACTGTGACCCAATCCACATCAGCCTAGTACTGAATACCCAATCCACATCAGTCTTGTACCGAATTCCCAATCCACATTAGCCTGGTACTGAATACCCAATCCACATGTACACTTGCATCAACCTTGCACTGAATACCCAGTCTACATTGATGTTGATTATAGTAGCCGTGAAATAATTCCAGTTTAGTTGGGCTTTTTTGCAATAAACCTTTTCTAATCACTTTGTATTGCATAGCACTACATGTTCTTCGGAGCACTTTATAAGGTGGCATGAGCATTATCAGCAAAGTGCCTTCCAAAGTGGCCCTGGTGTTAAAATAAAAAAATTTGTACACCTTTTGGACTTTTTAGTCTCTGTGGATTTTTGTAAAACCTGTTTTGAAATGAAACCAGAAATTCATAGACAGATGAAATGACAAACAAGTGATGAAATGTGTTATTTCAATTTTTTTCAAAGCAGACTGTGTAGACAGTGATCTAGAATACTTGCCACCATATCTCATTAAATTTTAAGAATTATGAATCACTGAAAGTCTGTCTCCATTGTCGCTCCTAAAAAGGAATGCCATGAACTGAAGTCTGAGAAAAATGTGTCAGTGCATGTAATGAGCCATTCACATGTCATTGCCACTAACAATGGCACACAGTGACGTCAGTCTCTTGAGATATGTGGATGCCTTCAGGTTGTCAAGGCAACACAACACTTCATCTCCTTTTTCAGTCAGTCTCGGACACTGTGTAGCACAGTAAGTGTAGTACACATTACACCACCTGCCTCTCCCGTTCCTAGCCCTGTCGTCTCATTGTCTCATTGTCATATATGATCAAAGTCGTGAAGGTCAATTTGGGATGTTGTATTACTGGAGCCTGAGATAGTGATTCTGTCAGTCACTGTTGAATCCATTCCACCTGCTCTTCCCTTCCGGTCACACTGTTTAATTTGTACCCTGTATGGTCACTTCACAACTAGTTGTCTTGCAGAGGCATAATAGTTGGCGATACCATTGAGCAAGGAAGAGAGGTGTATGTTGTGATGATCGAAGGTTTTGGGTGTCAGCTTTATCGCTGCCACATTAGAGGAAGACAGAGGCAAAAGATGAGTTTCTTGCTTTCAGTAAGTAATCTCTGTGATTTGAGACACTTCAAGGGCATTGTTCATGAACTTGTACATTTCTTTGTCACAGCCACACTAGAATAGATTGTAACTGAACACATTTCATTGTCTGTTTAATGTTTGGACTGCACATACATGTACATGTGCTATAGTCACATCGTGAGAAGAGGACAGACATGTACATGCAGCATTTCAAAGATTGAGTGGGAAAGCAAGCATGTACCGGTACATGTACGTACATGTGCAGATAAAGAACATGTACAGTACATGTAAATTGTATTGTTAGAAACTCAACTCTTTATTTTGTTTGTACCTGTATACTCACCTCAGGATTCATTGGTCAACCAGGTTGCTTTTGGAAAGGATTTTCTACATACACGTACAGGTAAGTATCAGACAGTGTTCGGGTTGATAGCAAATAGACCCTTTTCTTTTTTTTTTCCTCACAAGTTGTGTATTCGTCATATGTGCATGGCTTTGCATTTTATAGTCTCACTTAACTTTCTTTATTGATTTGGTCTGAGTTGTCTTTAGTTTAAGGTAAATGAAGTGGAAAGAAAAAATATTTTATCACATTGCATTTCAGATTTCAATGGAAGAGAAAGGATTTTTTCTTGTATGTGATATTCAGAACCAGACATCTGAATTATATTTGAAATTGTATTTTCTTTTCAAGTTACAATTTGTCAGTACCACTGAATGTGCCGTTTTGAATTATTTTGTAAAGTTCAAATGAACAGAGCTTACACAACAGAACTTATATAATGCTGCTTCTTATGAACAGAAGTGTCAGAAGAAAGTTTAACGACAACAAATATGCCACACATTTCAAAGATAAAACACTTCACAGATCTTTTGGGAAAAGGTAATATGTTATGCCCAAGTGAGCACAGACATGTGCATAAAACATGGCTCCCTTGGGCATGAATAGATGGCTTGTTGGTTGTCATAAATTTACATAATTGTCAATACAGGCGTATAACCAAAAAAAACCAACTTCATAGACAACTTTTTTAATATTGTGGATGGCATCAGGATGTGTGGAAATCCTCCTTGCTTGCTCACATTTAGGGACATTTCCCTGGACAAGGGTAGCTGCAAACAGCATCGTTGATGATTTAATGCTGATGTATACCATTGCTCTGTCCTGTAGTGGGATGATGAATGATACTGTTTTCACTTTAGGTCAGTCCAGGAGGAATTTTCTGGTACAGTTTATTAGGGCTGTGTTTGCATTTTTGGCTTTTTTAATCATATATGCATTGCATCTTTGTTTTATCAGCTGCATGTCTGCACTTCAAGGTGAATGAGTTAATTTTTTTAAGGAAAGGCAATATGGACTCATTTTTGGTCTGACTGCCTTGATGGTGTTTTTTGGGTTTTTTTCGTCTAGTTACCAATAAACACTGTGTAGGACTTTGTCATCAAGTCACATACCTGGGCAGATTTTTTTCATTCAATTTCGCTGATAAAATCAACATTGCATCATTTTATTGAAACCGTCATAGATTGATTTGACTTGTTCTTTATTTCAAGATTCTTTAAAGGTGACACCTTTCCAGGAGTAAGCCTTTCCTAGCAAAGCGTATTACTCATTGATAGAGGTGACAAACCTTGGAGAGATTAGACAGGAAATCGTCTTGCAGATGTCTACATATGGACCTTAATACAGAAAATGCCTACAGAAAATGACAGTCCTCCCCTTGACTTGGCACAAGAATGAATAGCCACACCTGCACAGTCTCTTGCATCTTGTTTTTCATTTCAGGGCCTTGACGCCTTCTCTAAAATGCCTGCGATAGATTTCCTTTCTCTGTACAACTTCCAGGAGGTCCATGATCTTCAGCAAAACAATCTAAATGGATTATTTTGTGCACGGAGATGCCACCTAATAGGCAAGAGTCAATAAAAAGGCTTTCCAATAGCGCAGTCTAATTCAATCAAAATCAGGGGACATACATGCAAGGCTGGGTCATTCCTCTGCAAGTTTCTGAAAATCCCAGGTGCCCATTAGCATTGCTCCATTGAAGCAGGATTTTTGTTCAGTCAAATATACATGCACTTGTGTGAGATTCAGTTCCAATACTGCCCAGTAGAATTTGTTATGATCTGACTGACCTCTGCCAGGAACAAATCAGAATCATGGAATAAAATATTCATTGTACCTTTATACTTTATTGACAAGGTCATGTGTAAGATCAATGGAACAACAATTTGTGGAAGAACGATAGCGGTAGGTGCAAGTCCATTCTGGCCTGAAACATAACCAGCCACAGTATTTGTACTGGCCTTCACCAAATTCTTTGTTTCATATTGAACATTGTGAACAAAAAATTCTAGGATGGTGTTCATATTTAAAAAGGATATTTTCAAATTTTAAAACATGAAGTGAGTTGGATTTCCCCCATTATATTTTTATTTGTTAATTTATTTAATAATAATGTTAGGCATCTAGATCATAGACAGGCCGTAGACTAGATTTTATTAAGATTGGTATACATGGTTTACATGAAAAAATGAATACAAATTTGAATATGAAACAAAAATCCTAAATTATATGTGAGTTACAAGTGGTCTAGAGCCCTTTGGGTAATTTGATGGAGGATGCTTGGTATACCACTGGGTCAAAGTCTCTACTCAACAAAACTGAGGAAAGACTAAGTGAGACACCCATCTTAAGAGACTCAGTATGTCAACAGATTTGAAAAGGCTGATAGATATATACAAAGTACCACCTAAACCTAACAAATTCACAAGCCAACAATTCGCGCATATTCAACTCTTTCACCATGGGTTTAAAAGCCTAGCTTGTGTATGATTGTTGAAGCACTGTACCTGAGATATTTGACAACCTTTGCAAGACATAATTCTATGATGACTAGAACTTTGAAGACATTATGGGTAAATAAAACTTGGGGATTTTCACCTTAGTTTGTGGAATCTGTAATACTGTAGATGGACTACTGATGTAACAGAAGTACTGACCTACTAGTAATCCTATAATCAGTGACATTTTATTTGAAAGGCTTCAGTCACTTTGGCCACTAACAGCATCTGAACCAAACACAGCATTAAGTCTCAACAAGGATTTACAATCTTAATATACTATATTTTGTAACAAGATTATGTCAGGGCAGTCCCATTATAGAAATGTCATTCACTGCATAGTATGCTATTTTTGTCTTTCTAAATAGCACTTAAACTTTGATAAAGTAACGGTGGAATTTTGAAAACCTATGAAGAAGCTCTCTCTCCACAGTGTCACATGTGTGCCTTGATGCCAATATATTAAGCTTCCTGTAATTTCATTAAAGGAAATGAAATTAAAGACTTCAAGTTGGAGTCGATTATCCAAAAATTGACTACTTTTAGAGGTAAAATACATGTATGTCCTTCTTTTATTAATTACATTTTCCCTGCATTTTATTGGGAAACAACCCTTAAAAGCTACAAAGAATAGCCCTACAGCTGTGTGCATGAACAGTACTTTCAACTAACAAACTTTCCTTTTGTTACTTTACTTGGAAAATGATGAAATAACAAAAGATATTCTGGAACTTTTTGTAACTTACAATGGTGTATCTTAAACGATGGATAAAGGGTGCAACATCCTAAATCTGAAAAAAATGACTTCCAGATGTACATGTAGATTTCTGATATTTCAGCCACTACTACCAAATAACTTAGATAACACGTCATTTGCAAAAGCATTAACATTTGAAAAAAGCATTAAGTCAGCAGTTGTTCCAGGAAATTGTTTGAATCTAATGAAATCTGTTGAATTCTTTGGAAGGCTATGCATTGTACATGTACCTCATGCTAAGAAAAGTTTATGTACTGTAAGCTCAGTGTTGCAAGATTTGCCAAGAATTATATTGTACGTATATCGTTTATAACAGGAGGTGTCCCCTTGAATGCATTTTTTATTCTATTCTGTCATCATTTCACGCTGCCTTGGTGTTTATATAAATCATCCATCTTATTTGATTAACAGAGGTTTGGAATTCATAATGTTATTTTTATCACAGAAGTACATGTATGTCAGTCACTGAATTACAAGAGACCCCATTGGCCTGTGCTTTCAACATCAAAACTTAAAACCTTTGATATTGGGTGTAGATACTGTCATATCAGTTTAGCTTTTAGTTGTAATTGTAATGACAGGATAGCTTACATTGTCAACAGCCTTTCAGTTTATGGCAATTCAGCTGTATATTTCATGTCCATCTATATATAGATTATATGGCCTCAGAATTGCCATTTGAGAAAGATTCTAGAATTGAAACCTCCAACCCTTTATTTCTTTTGAATAGAACATTTTTTAGGTTAATGTAGTCAGTCATGCCATGATCCCTACCAAAGAGTTAACCATGCCCTAAAAGTCAGGCAGTTTAGTCCTCAAGGATTTAAACAAAGCAGGCACAAATAAGGGAAACCAGTTTCAGAATTTTTACAATCACAATTAATAACTTATTTAAACAAACACAAAAGGTGCAAGCAAGACTTTCAGAATATTAAGAATGAAAGAATTACTATTATGGGTTTCCGGTTTGAGTCCAATTTTTTGTGGTGGGCCTACATGTAGAAGTGACCAATTGAATCTGACAAAATATTCAGATTTCTGTTCTTGCTTGACGTTCTGGGTTATTTCGGTGGTCTAAGATGACTCCAGGTGATCAGTGAGAGAAAAGGGAGAAAGATGGGGCTCCTGGAATGGGTCCTCCCATTAGAAAATCAAGATGGCCGCATGCGGTTCTCAGTGAACTTACGCACATTCCATCCCACCCATTAAAATGATTTCAAGATTGGAAGACTGTATCTGAGTACCCAACAAGGTCACTTCACCAGACTATGCTATTCTGGTACCAAAATATGCCTCCGTCTACATTTATAACAGAGGAACATCAAAATGACAGATAGTGGACTTCCAGTCTCTGTTCCGAGGAGCATGTCCTTAAGGGCAAAGTTCCCCGAACAGCCTCGGCAATGAGCATTATTTTGGAAGCTCACAACTCGATCTTTTTCATTTTAATGTTGATGCTCAGTCATTCCAAAGTTAGATGTTCTTTAAGCTATATTTTCTTTATATATAAAACAATTATAAGTCCATTGCCACAAAAATAAAATGTTAATAAATTCAATGATAGATAAAATTATTGAATTGATTCATCATCTTATCAGCAAGCAGTTTGCAGCACCAACACCTGCACTCCCCATCCTCAACTAACCCAGCAATTGCAAGGTACACATGTGAGACCTTGGATTAATGTGTGATGAAGTCATTTTCGACTGCTTCTTTCAGAGAAGGACAAGATGAAACCTAAGCAATAACCTGTGGTGATCTTATACACAAACCATTAAGAAATCAAATCAAAATGCCAAGAAAGCCTTGAATTAGCATTCAGGCATAAAGGGACTGATTCTTGCTTGCATTGCTTAGCAAGGCTTTTGTCATCAGTCACTTTCATTCAAGCATATGCATGTACATGATCCACAACAGTGTCAGCAGATTTTTTAATAAGGTCTTTCTCTCTTTTTCTGGCAGGTTTTGATGAACTCTACCACTTCAGTCTAAACAGCAGCCATCATTAGCTATCCACTCCATACTCTGTTATTCACCCATCTGTCAAAAGAAGTCCACTTCACTACAGAGGGTTACCAATAGCAGGGTCAGTCACACTTTTCAGTGTCCCCATGACAACCAATTGAAGGCTTGAGGACGAGCATTGCCTTTTCAGTCAGTAGTGTTTATGATGATGGCCACAGAGGATAACTCCACTACAGTACTTCCCCCTCCTCCAAACAGTAAGCTCAGTTGTCTAAGCATGTTCATTCTTGACGTCTTTTGGTTTTCTGTTTTGTTTTTAATTTGTGCAAAAATGAAATGGTAGAAGATATTCCACAGCTAATTGCTTTTTGGGAAGTGAAATTCTTTTGTGTGTTAATTCTTTTAAGTGTTAAGCATCGACACAGAGAGGCAGTCAGTAGTAACCCTACTTATTTTGCCTAGTACTTTGATGACACTATGTAGTTTAGATCCTAAAACATGGTGACATAATGCCTAGGTTTCCTGCCCCTTCACATTTTTTGTGTTTGGAGTGTGGTTTGTTGTTGTTAATTGGGTTTTTGGGCTGTTGAGATTTTGCGTGCATGTGTGTTTTTGTTTTTTTTTCCATTTTGGAATTTTCTCAGAAAGTTTAACCACATAAATTCTCATTGCCTGGTTTTTATTAATGATTTCGGGACTATGAGCTGTCTTAAATTTAGACTGCTAAATTCTTCAGTCACTGTGAAGAATGCTTGAGGTTTCTTTCTCCAGAACCGTAATGCAATAAAAAAAAGCATAAACCATCAACATGGCAAGTACAAAATTCTGCCTTAGGTCAAGGGTTAGATTTCACCCCACGTCATCCAAATTCTTAAAGGATATAAATTTCAGACGATCATGTGGAGAAAAAACATGCCACTGTAGTATTCTTGTGATTATGTGTGTAACATTGAAGCATCCAGGAACGTTATTAATCAGTCGTCAACTATGTGGGACTGTTTGCTGAATGAGTATTGAACTAATTGACTTATTATTCCAATCAGTTAAATAGTTGAGTCCATATCCAAGTCCAACATATTCAGATAGGAATATAATATCAAATCAGTGCTCTGAAATATGTGATTGCTGAGCTTTCAGTAACCGAGTACCTTCTTCAGGGCAAGCCGATTCAGTTCTGAATGAACGCAGAAAAATTCACGTTCATTCCCCCTGGATGCAGCGTTCCAAGTTCAAAAATGGCGCGCTGCTCCAGTTCCTTACGCTGTACATCAGATAACGCTTTTCGCAAGATGCAGATGCTTATGTCGACCGAGGGCAGCGCGCAAAAGTGCTTCGCAACAGTGAGACCTGATGTTTGTTGGCGCACACTGTGCAAGTGTTCCGCAAAGCGGTCACCAAGGCGACGCTTGGTCTCTCCGATGTACAGTTTACCACAGCGACAACATGTAATGCGATAAACCACATTACTAGTAATGCATGTATGATCCCCACATATTCTGTAGCTACGGGCTGTTAACTATGTAGGGGTAGGTGTTACATCTAGGGCACTGACAAGGGGAATTGCTGTCTGCTTTTGACGGCAAGACGGAATCCAACCGGGAACTGAAGAAGGTACTCAGTTACCGAAAGCTCGGCAATCATATATTTCAGAGCACTGATTTGATATTATATTCTTGTCGATATTCTGAATACGGTGCTACGCAGCCCTTCCATATTCAAATAGGAGTTGGTACAGAACAAATCAAACTTGAAAAACTTGGCAATACATTTGGAATACAAGTGGTTTTTGTTATGGTTTGGAATCTGAGTGTTTGTGTTAAGGGTTCGTGTATGCCGGAATTGTCGAAGTATTTGTAAAAGGACTCAGACTTGAATCTGATTTTGACTTTTTTGGCAGATTTATGTACACACAAATGCTTGCAGTTATTCTTGTTTGAGTAACTCAGCCTAACCTGCCTTGATACTTTGTCCTGATGTATACTACTAGTAACTCATTCCATTTTTAAACATTTAGGGAACTCATCAGGAAAGGATTCGCAATGCTGAATTCAATGCCTTTGAAATTGATGTCTTAAAACCGAATTAACACCCTTTCAGACTAGACAACTTATCCGGTATCATGGAATGGGAAGGTTAACGTAAGCATAAAGAAGATATAGCCAGATATTAGAGCTTAACTGAAAATTCCATCAATTCAGCTCACAAGTGGCTGCTTAATTTAACAGGCCAACAGATATGATTAATTAAACTTTAAATGCTAGAGATTGTCTTAAGCTGTTTCAGTGTTTGGACATTGAGAGGTGATATAATGACAAATCTCCTAGATGGCTGGGCAGTTGCATGTACATGTATATGTACATGAAAGAAGGTGAGATCTTTACAGGTATGTCCAAAATGGTGTGTTGAAGTTTAAACCACAAGAAGTGTCAAAAGAATGAATAATGACTGTTGGCTCTGTTTGTGTTACAGGGAATGGAGCTACAGGACAGCCAACAAGTCAAGATCAAGCCACTATACCTGTGGCTGCATCAGCTGCTAGTCTGGTTCTTGTCTTGCTAGCAATTGTACTCTGGTACTTCTTGGTGAGAGGCCAGTAAGTAGAAGTGACTATTACCTAGTGGGACTGAATGGGGTTGAGATGTTATGGGTGCGTGGGGGGGGTTCATGTAAGCTGTACTTTTCTGTCTCAGAAATGCTGATATCACGTTGATCTTAAAGCATTTGGCAGTTTTTAGCCTACCTGAATGGGCCCAGGAAATGCCATGGGTGGTCTAGTCTGCCCAATTCTGGATCCATCAAGACTTTGTCAGACCAAGGGAGGTTTGGATCAAGAAGAGTCCAATATCAAATTGCAGTAGAATCCAAAAAAATTCAAGGCTACATTTGATGCAACGATATTTGCGGAGTGTAAGTCCTAGCTCATAAACACATTTTGTTACACTATGAGGTGATGTTTTTTCTTTGTAGGCTGCGTAAGAAGCATTATGAACACAAACGTACCAGCAGTCATCACAGTCATCAAAGTCACCAAGGTAGCCTCAGAGACTGTAATAGCAGACATGGTAGCTTAGCCTCTCGTTGCCATGGTACCCCACGAGCCTCACCTCACAACCACCGCAAATCTGCCAATGGCTCTCCACGTTCGAAAAGGAGTTCTCGTTGCACTTGTCAGTATGAAGCGTGCACCTGTCCATCAGTCCGATCTTCAGATTCACCTCTTCTCATGCACTCTCCCAAGAGTAATCGAAGTTCGGTAACTGAGTGCACTGGAACGTCGCCATTTTGTCCCCATTCCAGAAAATTCAGGTTGCACAAGTTTGACATTCACATGCGTGACTCAATGGACTCAGATTACCATCCTGATGATGAAAACATGCCGGGACCATCCAATTCAAACCAGAACAGTAAAGCCTGCACTTGTAGCTCAGACGTCATTGTCAATATGGATGCTTTAGTTAGCTCCAGTGGTTCCCAAGTGAATGTTGAAACCAGTGATGGCAGGCAACCAGTGAACTGTGACGGTGCTGCTGTTTGTTCACGTATAAAGCCAATTAGCCAGGAAGAGTTTGCTAAACATTGCACGTGTCGTGTTATTCGTAATCCTCTCGGTAACGGAAGAAATTCCAAACGGCAAAGCCTCAACCACAGTGCTCCAGCTCTGATTGGTTCTAGTAGTGACAGTGACTTCCATGCTGCTGAAGCATTGTGATCTCTCTGGGATTTGTAATAGCTCATTCAATTGTAAACCAAGAAAGAATTTTTTCCAAGATGTACATGTAGTCATTTCAGCTATTGTTATTTAGCATTAGTGATCTGCCTACATTGCCATGGCAACTTTGGACTAACTGACCTTTGAGTAAGCAAGTAGAATCCGGATTGGAGCTGCTCAGCCTTACATTACTTTAACTTAAAGTTGTCCTGCACCAATTTTATGAAAGGTGACATTCCATCACCTTTTATCATGTCCCTTGTACCTTTTGTCTTTTGTAATATACTATTGCAAGAGATATGTATTTGTCTTTCCTTAAGAAAAACATGTATTTGGAAAGGAATACTTCACTATGTACATGTGTATATAAGAGTCATTGATCTGAGATGTAGTTGCTGTAATTATTTTGACAAATTGCAATCTTTCAAAAAACAATTTTTTCAGCTAATTTCAGATGATTGAAGATTATCAAGGTAAAAAAGTGTTATTGCTACCATTGGGCAGGTAGTGAACTTGTGTCTGAGCACATAGTGTCAATAGAGGGCACTGTTACCTTCCAACACAAACATTTAATGAGACCTTGCAGTGGTTTCTTGCTACATGCTGCATATCCATAATCAATATTGACTAACTTTAGAACAGAGCCACTCTAGATCTCTGACAGAAAGTGGTCAACTGTACTGCTTTCAGACAGCATCTTTCCCTAGTTTGGCAACATCATACAGATATACAGCTTACTTGGAAGTGTGGTCATCATGTGTATGTGTCAAATAACACGAGAAGAAGCTGGCAAGTAGACATTGGCTTCATAAGATCTATGGAGATATTAGAAATGAATTTGTAGGCTTTTAGTCATGATGATTCATTGTCGTTTTACCTTGTATCATAAAGGTTGTAAGAGTTCAAGCTTTGCAGAATGTGGACTGTCAACAACTTGTTGAAGTGTAGTTTCTGTTCTATGGTCTGGTTGAATCAAAGGAAATTAGCATTTCTTGCAGTGATCATTGTCAGAAAATGTAGCAATTTATCAGCTTTTATAGTTGAGATCAGGTTTTAAAGGGCAAGACAAGTAAACGTTACCAGATTAAGTGTAACATACTAGAACAAACTGTAACAAATGCTGCCAAGTACATGTACATTTTTGGGTCTTCATATAAATATTGACATTGTTGTAATGAGCAGAAATCACTGAATACTCAGTCATTGCCAATTCCTACAAAGAATTTGAAATTTTAAAAACTGTAGATTTTGTGTTGTTGTTTATCACATAATTTTAATGGCAAAATAAATATCTTTGCACAGTTTTCAAAATTTACTTATATTTGTCAAAATTTGGTGTCTTTTACATCTCAGTTTCAATTTTAAGGAAATACCTTTTTATATTTGTCATTAAAAGTATATTTGTTGTTTTTGAAGAGAATTGTCTTATTTGTTTCCATCTTCAGCTGTGGAATTTGAACTCAGAATGTGATTTTTTGTACTGAAATTAATCTGAAAAGTATATTACTCTATTATTTATTAAACACTGTCAAGTTACGCGTGCAGAATCAAATAAGCTATACGTTCTAGAGCTGCTAAACGCACAAATTTGCTGGCTGCAGAAATCATTCAGTCTGGCAGACTGAGAATATTTCTGGATACTATTCTCAAAATAAAGATTGACTACCAAAGTGTGATGAATATCTGCTTGGATATAAGAAATAGGGCCTAGCATCTCGAAAATGGGACCAAAATGATGGGTGCCTTCATGAAAAAAAGGAAGTAAATAGGGACTAAAAACTCCCATTGTGTTCATCTTTTACCTAAGTTTGATCTACCTGCACAATTGAAGTTAATTAGAAAGCTGTGAACTCTACCATAGATGTTTGTGGATACAAAATTATGGTCAAATTAAGAGCATTTCATTTTGTCATTTGACTTATGGCTTTGTACTGATCTCTAATTTGTGCATTTGTGATGTTTTACCTACAGTACATAAAAATGGCAACAAAGGGAAGTCAAAAGATAAATGTCAGAAGTTGTTAATGTGAAATTCAGGGTAAGAGACACTGTAACAAATTGTCTGTGTACACAGACTGGAAATGATACGGTTATTTGTGTACACCTTCACTTCCAATAATCATTTCATGTCTTTCTTGATTGCCCAGAATATTAGCTTATGGAGTATGCACTGTCTTGTTCTCACTGGAATGAAATGAATCGCTTCATCATAATGTTCAAATTATGTAACTGCTTTGTACATCACACGCACAGACTTCACACAAACAGTGTATACGCTTCTGTAATATATTGCACATTAGTAAAGTTTGAACTTTATGGAAAGCACTTAAAACATGGTTGGAACTGGAAAGGTTTGAGTCAGGGCAGGTGAAGGAAGAAGTGGATCAGACATTCTTTGATGGGACCTCTTTCATCAGGTGGTTAATAGTGTATAAAGTAACAGTTTTGAAATTCATGTAATGGCAATGGACATTTCATTCCAGCAAACTATTTTAGGGAGTGAAAAAAAACACACAAAATGGGCTTTCTCTCGATGTTCATCATGCTGTGTCATTGGGCAGCGACCTATTGTTTGTGGCAAAGTATGATCTCAAAACAGTGTCATTGATCAAGAATTGATCACAGAGTATTTGTAAAAGGCTGTTATACAGATTTAAAGATTAAAGAGAATGACTATAGTGCTGCACAACTATTGCACCTCTGTTTGTGCGTTACGATTTACTGTATTTTCAGTCAGAACACTAGAGCCAGTTGAAAGTTTTTGTTGCCCTTACTGTTTTGCGGTCTTCCATCCCGCATCTGTTTGAGATCAAGATTACTTCTGGTTTTACCTACAAATTTTAAATTTAAAAGTCCCATATTAATATGGAACTTAATAATAAAATAATGAAATGTTGAGTCTTGATTTTTCCCTTCACCGACAGACCTTGTTTAGCTTGTGGTACTGAATGTTTGTTTCACTGATTGAGAACTATCCCCTGCATTTCCAAATAGATTCTCACACTCGTAGTTCACCGTCGATTGTACCCCTTGTCATTATGCGTATAACCTCGCCGTGGGATTGTTTCCCCACTTACATGTAGTTTGATAATGGCTTATTGTAGCCATTTTTATCGTCTACCTACTTTGTCATTTCTGTCGGGATCTTTCTTCCACTTTCTCACTTCAGGTGGGAATCAACTCTTGGTCGTTAAATTCGGTGTTGGATGAAACCCTCGAATACCATTAAGACCAAACTGATACTCTTACAGGGCTCGTTTTGAATGGATTTTGCGTCCATATTTTTTCTGCATTTTCTTCTCAGTGGTTGCTTTAAAAAGGGCGTTTAGGAAGCGGTACCCTTCCATAGGCATTGTACATCCTCAAATAAAAAGAATTATAGATAGCATTCTCCATTTTGAATTGATTCAAGAAGATTATTTTTATACAGTGTATTGTATTTAATAGTACAAATAAATCTTGAAATTCGTGACTATTCGTGTTTCAATTTCAGTCATTAATTGAAGTGTGTGGCCCCAAGCGTGTAAATCTGCGCGCATCGAGTAGGCCCATCCGGTTCGTAAGTTTACTTCGTTACGAAGGCAGACGCGCCACGATTTGCAGGCTCCTATTGGACGATCGCTGAAGTTGCGCATTAACTTCCGTTCCCATATAAACGGCGATCAATGCATGTAACTCTATGTGAAGTGCATGTGCAGTGGGCGTGGTTTAAACCACTGATCCCATTATCAGTGGTTTAAACTGACGTCACACTTACGAACCGGATACAGTACGTTTCGCTAGTATGACCCATGAGACACAACATTGATCAGAGATGGAGGGAGGGTATTTTGAGATTTGGCTGGGATAGTTGCAAACCACACGACTCCATTTTTCGCTGTCCCCTCAACCACACTGAAGGTCACCTAATCATCTTATGAGCAAAATATATCGTCCGAGGGCGCCCTGTATCGGCGGTATTATCTTTATTTTTGGCGGTTTATTGAGGCCAAACAGCTATGCATTTAAAACCACATGTTTAAATTATTTTTTAAAGACTGCATTTTGAAAATACAGTTACGGTTTTGCTAGTAGGGCGCCTTCCAATCCGACTTGGAATACAGGTTGGCGTATGAAAACATTTTCATTACAGCACATTAATTTAAAAGGGCTTATCAGTGCATAAAACCGACATTTGATTGAGAACTGAGCTGTTTAACTATGGGCTGAGCTTACCCATTGTCTTTATAATCAGGCTCATTTTCGGTAAAATGCACCAATTGCTGGGCAGGATATCTGGCCGAGATGAAAGAAGCAAACCTGGCTAAGGCCGACTCTTGACTTGAAAATCAGGAGGACTCCGTTTCAATGAATGTATTAGGCCCACCTGCTGATTTTTATCAAATGCATTTCAAGCAGGAATGTAAGCAACATGTTTGTGAGTGATGGTAAGGATAATTTCTGAAGCTAGGTGGAAACTACAATATGTGCACATGTACACTTACAGTGTAGGTGGCAAAAGTATGGCATATCTGCCGTCGCCCGTCGTGCGTCGCATTTTGCTTTTTGTTGTGTCCCAATTCTGCCATTTACCAGTTCCAAACATGCCATTTTCCGTCGTGCGTCGCGCGTCGCCCGTCGCGCGTCGCCCGTCGCGCGTCGCGCGTCGCCCGTCGCGCGTCGCCCGTGTTTTTTTGTGGCACGATTGCGCAGTGGTATTTTTAACTTTGACCCTTGATCGTTTCACATGTACATGTCCTTGTTCGATCGATCCACCATGCCTGACTCTCATTTTAGCAATAGAACTAGAAGATGTACATGTATTCGTTTTTACAGNCGGTTAAGAAACGTTTATATGAAATAATACCATTTTGGTTACCTAAATACATTAACAAAATAATAAATTTTGTTAGGGTAGATTGTTTTTCTCGATAACTTAGTTACTCTAGACGTAACTTTACTCGTTAACAGCCTGACTTTAGGTCTATAGCCAGGGTAATATTTCTGTCTGTCCCTGCACGATATCCCACAGAACGGAATGTAAATAATAGATTATTTACAATATTTGATTCCTTTAATAGTTTTCATAAGAGACGAACTGATTCAACATTATTTCGAGGTCGGGTATACCTATGATGAAATCTTCTGTATACTCCAAATTAGACATGACTTTAGTTGCAGGTTGGCTCACAGAAGTCTTTTAAACAGTAACGTTACTTGTTAGCCCCATAAATAATGCTGATGTGCTGGAAAACCTGTTCTCATTGGTCTATCCACCATGGCATACACACCCACAAAAACCAACCCGTCTTTTTTTCTGAAACTTAAACCAAGTGTTAATTGCCCCTTAACAATACATTTAATAAACAGTTTGTTATCCACAACACGTCTAGTATTTCTGGATTTCAAGGTGGAATTGAGAGGACAAGATGGAATATCTGTATCGGTTGGCAGATTTCTTTCTGGAATTTGATGAAAACAAGTCAGCACATTTTTACAGTATGCAAATTAGAATAACACTGTGGATAAGTTGGCCGGAACTTTTTTGCTGAAAATGTTTTTCCCCAAAAAAAACTTGGTTGAATTCTCAGAGAGGTGATATTTTCTTGTCAAGGGGCAGGGGTAGTCTAGCATTATTGGATTTAATTATGTGACTAGTATATGCTTTGCAGGTGGGATTTGTACTTGCCTTATTCGGAAAAGATCTTTAGAAGTGAATGGAATTGTCATTTCTTAAACCCCGGATTTTGCAGGTCCTATGCAACCCATTTGATGGGCGACGCACGACGGGC
>NW_019091481.1:479793-524181 GCF_001949145.1 Acanthaster planci | reverse complement strand
CGACGGACGACGGGCGACGCACGACGGGCGACGCACGACAGACGACGCACGACGGCTGATATTGAATTCCATACAAAAGCCAAAGTTGAATGGACATGTCATCTGTCACTGAATGAAGTTATTCTTCCCATTGTTTATGTTGAGCACACACTTTTCGTTTCATATACATGTACACGTATACGCCCGAATAAATTCTAGCAAATCTCTCTATCGCCTGACTAAAATCAGATAATTATGACGGATGTGGCACCAAGCTGGCAGGGGCATGAAACAGAGGGCGCTGTTCATGATTAGCCATGATTTAATAGTGTTTTTGAGAACAACTTTAAGATTTAACAAAATAATCAAAAACTAGGCACGAACTGGAAGCCGTATTAACTTGAAGCTGATTGATGATTGATTGATGCAATTTAATGCAAACTAAAACCAAATTGTAGTAATTTTGTCACAGAATAATATACGAATAACTCCAGAGTCATCCAGAACGATACTTTGCCAATCTCCAAATCTGCGTTTATTCGCAAGTTACAATATTCGTACACTTGTTATGATTCGACATGAGTCCGAATTACTCAGCACCAGAGGGTACTGAAGTTCGAGTGACGTCTACAGTTGACTGCATGTATAGACCGACTAACAGCACTCGACCATTTGGGACCATCTCAGGGTATGGTTGCACCGCTGGTTACTTCATTTCATTTTATTTATTATTTCGCAGGTCAAATTTACAAAAAAAAATTACATACAGTATGGACATAAAGAAGACAAAGTTAAAATATAACATCAAACCTTATAAAAGACTAAGACCCAAACACCAACTTACAGTTGCATGCCCCTGCGGGATTACTAAAAAGTGAACTAAATCACTATCATTATCAAGTAGTTCTCCCATCGCATGACTAAAAACCCTAAATTGCAAAATCACAAACAGCGAAGAAAGAACTCCTTGATTTCCTCAAAAATTGCTGTATTTGGTAATTCAGATTCTGGAATGTGTGAACCTGCCTTAAAATTCTTGCGTTCCTGCAGTGATGTAATAATTTGTCCCAAAAGTGATTCCTCTAAATTTGTCCGAGTTTTTCTACACTCCTTCCAGCCCCGCCCTATACATCCCGCCTTCTACTTCGTCAGAAGTCTCTGTGGGATAGCACACCAGTCTAGAAATAGCACGGCTTGTTAAGCACAGTTTTTCAATTATCGGCTTTGTCGCCGTAGCTGTGCCGTCTCTAAAATCGACCCCCAAATAAAGACCTATAGTGCCAAAATTATATACAAAAATTCTATTATTTGGCATTTCAAAACTTACATTATGATACAATGACGGCTCTGAATGTTTCTTTTTTGAGCTAATAACTTCAAGTTCGAGGGTTATTAAGCCATGAATGAAACAGAGCCGAGTTTTATATTCCGCCATTGGTTGTGGTCTGGTCATGGCCTCAATTTGATTTCAAATACATAAAGAAATAGGTCCGTGAACAGACCACTACTACCAGCCAGCTAGCTAGCTTTATGTCGCCGACCGATTGTAATTGCATTATATTACTAGCTAGGCCTATCTCTGAAGATCTGCGTTTTATTTCGTCAGCGCAATAAAGTTGTGGTGGTGTCGAGAAGGATCAGGCGTCACTTCGGCATTTTCTCAGTGGCAGACAAAATTCGGGAAAGATGAGATTATTGGTGTTGTTAGTAGGTGGGTTCGTATCGCTGTGCCTTGGCGAAGGTAAGTTGTTGCATTATTAACATGCACATGATTACCAACACGGTCCATGAACGAAATGCATTTCCAGTCTGCCCCATCATGATCCCGTACATGTACTAATTATGTAGTCAATTAATACGCAGCCTTAACTCGATTACGAAATTCCACTGGGAGACAAATCCATACATGGGCATGAATTGACACCCTGTGCACAAATCCGAATGAGACTGCTCTGAAAAAAGTGTTGGCCCTAAGCTAGCCCCACTACTGAGGCACGGACTCTCACTCCCGATCCATCCTTAGCCACACGTCCTAATGCGCAATTTTGTGTCGGCGTACTGAACATTTTCGGCGCACCCACTTATCATCGAGGGCGCAATTTCTTTTGCACACGAACATGATCCTTGACCTTTCCATTTTCTAAAAACCATTTATTGAATGATTTCACTCACGTTATTCTGGTATTTTCCAGTCTTTTTGCCTTTATCCATTTAATCTAACGGCTCGCTCTCTCAGTCGCCATCTTTAAAATAATGTCGTTGAACAACACGTCACTTGACCCCTCATCGTCTCAACAGCTGTTCCATGTCAAGACATCTAAACTGCTACCAAAGTTTTGGAAGAGCCCGTTGGTACATGTACATGTAGTATCTTATCGCTCAGTCTGTTTATTACATATGTCTTGACATGGGTGCGTCGAAAATGTTCAGTACGCCAACGCGAAATTACGCATACGGATGTGTGGCTAAGGATGGATCGGGAGTGAGAGTCCGTGCCACACTAGTGGGGCCAGCCCTAAGCCTAATGCTTCGCCATGTTCACTGTTTTTCATTGCTGAATTTAAAGTTTTGGCTTACGTACAAACCCCTTCAAGGGAAATTAAGTGTTTTCTTTATATGGAACTCAAACATGTATCTTCTGTTGTTATGATTGGAGGCCCTACATTAAATTGCTCAAGTGAGAGGCCCTAATGTTAAATTTCGGATTCCACAAGCATGACAAAGTCAGACGACCATGAGAGCAGCAACTTTTCGGCACAGGAGAGCTATGCCAGTTGTTACATGGAGCTTGTACTCCATAGTTCTAGGGGTACTTTGGTGCCTTGTTGATGCCTGCACACTACATGTCCTTTAACTTTGAAGTTTTGACAAGGTACACAATTTACAGTAGGGTCCTCGACTGTTCACTTAGCAAGCCTGAAATACATGTAAATAATCTATTTTTTGGTTTTTTTTTTTATTCTGTTATTTCAACCACTGCCTTCCACAGACATGAGAGATATATTTTCTTTTCACAAAAGTCGTAGGGCCCGATATTTTGATCTAGCAGAATCTTTCTCAAAAGTTTTCTTTTTGTTAGATTTATACCCTTGCAGGATTACAATTTATTTACATGTTCATGGTTGATTGTTAAATTAACTTGAATAAAGGAAAAAGAAATCTAAGAACACTTTTGAAATGAGCGGATTCAGCTTACACTTTGGTTTCGCTGGTCCCAGCCATTTTGAAGTAGCGTTCAAAACCACATATTCAAGCTCTGCCTGGCACCAGCAAAACTGAAGTCTAAGCTGAATCCACTCGTTTAAAAAATGCTGTAAGATCATACATAGACTGGGCTGGATCCATCACCCAGTGCTACAGATTCATTCAACAGAAGGGGACGACAACAACCAGTCTAAAGTGCAGAACCTAACGCTGTCATTGTCAACATGCCCAAACATGGTCAATATGCTCCCAATTGGTTGTGTTTACGAGTGTCAACAAAGCATCCACAATTTGAAATTGCACTCTAAGGTTTCGGGAGACTCTCACTTTTGCTGTTATGTAATAAAAAAGGGCAAATTTACAAGTTGATTCATAGAGAAAAAAAATGACACAACGAGTGAAGGCGACTATCGTTCTTTGATGGACTGCACATAAAGAGAATGGCTGCTAGTGTGGCCGCAGGAGCGGCACTTTTTTATGCTTGTTCATGCAAAATGTCATTTGAATAAATATAATGTATCCAAATTGCATATGACATTTAGGAGCTGATTAAATACCAAGTTTTACACATTACATGTACATGTATGTATGCACACATCCGTGTACATGAATGTTTGAATATGCTGGAATAATTTGTTGACACTTGTTGATGCTAAATAACATGGCCCCCATCGACACCTTAAAACAGATAAAATGAAGTAAAACTGAAGACAGGAAGAAGAGAGTTTTTACGAACATCTAAATACATATAAGCCAATGTCAACAGAGTGTAGAAGTTCACAAAGCAGTGTCGATAATTGAATGGACCTTATGCTTGTACTACAATTTCTGAAATGACTGTGAAACAGAAAGGGTTCGAACTGTGGAGTTGTGTCGACACTTTATGAAAGCATAGCCAGTTAATTAGTTATTTTAGAAACAGTTTTTTTTTCAGGGGTATGTTATGGTTGGATATTGATAATAATTATATGTACTGTATTTTGCACTGAATTTTCTCATTAAGTTACAATACTGTGTTCTTTGTTAATGGTCACATGTGTCTGACTTTGTTTTTGTCATGAATATGAGTGGGGGTATCTACATGTAGAGTTCTTAACAAGCCATGCTTCATTGAGGCCTCCACCCACAAACACTTTTTGTGTTCATGATTTGAGTTTACTTTTATCGCACATTTTTTGTAAATAAAGACTCTGAACTGAACATTGTGTAAACATCACTCAACAGGTTTTGTGATGATGCAAAAAAGAGGGTAAAATTAAGTAATTAGGATTCTACAGTCCAAATAACTAGACTCTACAAATCACCTTGTTTAATTTTGATCATATACACGTACAATTGGGTGATTGAAATTGAGGCAGGAAGGATGTTTGTAGGCAATGTTTTTAGGAACTTGCATGCATTATTCTGATATTCCGTGGTATCAATTAATCAATGACATGGTACATTCCTTGTAGTACAGGTGCTGTAAGAAGGGGAAGTGGAACAGGTGTTATTTTGATTGACATGATATCATGTATACCGCCACATGTATTGTGTTCATGTCATGCACACATCAATAGTGTATTTAGAAAGTGTGATACTGTAACTTTAAAAGGCATATCATCTGACCATCATGTACACTGTATGTATACTCTACATGTACATGTACAATGTATGTAGAGAACTTACCTTGATACTAGCCCATCATCTGCCTCAGCCTTGAAGTTGCTATTGTTTACTAATTTCATTTTGCATTTTTCCTCGCTATATTTAATTCTGCATAGTCTTTTTCATTCTTCATGCTGAGTGATGGCTTAAAATTACCAACAAGTCTTTTTTGACAGGATGCATTTATGAATTGTTTTATTTACATTTATGTGTGTATGTACAAAAGGCACACCCTCACCCAATGCCACTGGTAAGTTACCTTTGACGTACTGGATCTTACTAGTAATGCTCGTTGAAATGTGTTCCCACAACACACATTGGTGCTTGTAAGACCCTTCACATTACATGTAAATCATTCTATGTTCAGTAGACTCATATTGCAGATTGTCTGGCAACTTCCATAACACTACTGTAATGATTACATGTAAAACTGGATCTGGCCTATGGTGAAAGCAGTCACAACATAATAGTTTAAAAAAAGATTGTTGCTCTTAATCTGTATGCTGACCTTTGCATAATTTTTGTACACAGAGCTCTTCCATGTCTGTGATTATGGGAACACATTTCACGAAATTGTCACAGGGTATTCACAAGCACATACACTTTACTGTACACTGCATGCATAACAAAAGTACATTGTACACCAGTAAAAGGAAGCAGATGCCACTCTTACATGTTAATGTGGGTAGGCCTTTACTGTGTTTAGGCATGGAGGAAGGAGAAGACAGTTTCTTTTGTTAGGAAAGTTGGGAGCAAATGGTGGGAACAACATTTGTCCCCAATATGATTTTGGTCCCCATAATATGTCAAGAGGTGTGTAGTACCCACAATTAATTGTGTGTTTCAGGTACAAATTTCAAAATAAACTTGTTGCAGTTGGAACTATAATGGATGAAAGTTTACATTACATTTAATGGTTGACACCTCTTAGTTGGAAGATGTTCAGCACGGGTACCAGTACATGTACATGTATGTACATGTACATGTCAGATCATGTGTATGTACTTGTCTGCCACACCGAGGAACATACACACATGTACTAGTTAGTACATATGTTGTCTTGGTTTATGTGTTTGCAAGCTTTGCACTGACACACATGTACATTTACTTTTAGTAAATGTACATTTACTTTCACATTTACTTTTAGAACCTAATATCAAGGCTGCTTTTTTCCCTCAGGTTGCTCTTGGGACAACGGTTGCCTCATAGATGTAATATGTTATTGCTCACAGAGTACATGTAATATCCGTTACCAGTGTATGTGAATGCTCATGTTCAGTGTTATAACTCATGTACGTCATGAAGGAGATCACATTAAATTGAGCAGGCGTGTCTGATCATACCATGCAATGGTACATGTACATGTGTACCGGTACATGTGCTGGTACCTTGTACATTACTATACCATGCATTTACATAGCTATAACTATAACAACATTTTAATGCGCTTTCCACAATGTTTCAAAGCAACAAGTTGTTTCTAGAACATGTGTAAAAATCAATTCACTGATCAAAGGCTTTTGAGAAAAGAAAGCTCTTAAGTACTATCTTGAACGAGTCATGAACGTGTGGTTGATTGCCATTTCAGCTACATGAATATGTACACATGAATCCAGTGAGGTTTATAAGAAAGAAAAATGCTGATTGGACGTTGCTTATTTCACTGGTATCTTCTTGAAAACGTGTGTTGCACACAACACACTGTCATTGTGTAAACTGATAAAATGTGTAGACGTGAATGCATGGCAGGAGATAGCATTTTGCACTGTTGAGTTGTGAGACATGGTGGGTGTACAGGTAACACACTGACATGTACATGTACATGTAGCTTATGTTGATCTATGGTACTCTGAAGGCCCCACGTTAATGCATATGTACAGAGACAATGAAGTTTTACTGCATTTCAGCAGTCTATGGTGTTTGTGAGTTGTGGGTTACCAGGGTACAATGACCATTATTCAGTGCCAGTCCAAAGAGCCTTTTGTATGCTGCAGCACTGAGCAGTTTTAGTTCAATGGTTGTAAAAAGCAGTGCCCACTCAGAGTGTACACATGTAGATGTAAATGTAGATTCGTCCTTGGCCCAACTGGGTATGGGCATGGTTCAGGTCATTCCATGGATGACTTGCCAGTTCAGTGTACAGACCATGTACATGCATGTACATGTACATATACTCATGCATGTACATGTACTCGACAAAACTAAATCTCACCCATGTATACGTGTACATGTGGTGAGGAACCTTTGACTCTTGGTCGTACACCATGCACCATAGCGTATCGTGGGATATCTGTACTAAAGAGACTCCTTTTTTTAAACTTAAACTGTACATGTACATGTAGGACTGGACACGCCATAAAATTGTGTGGCATTTCCGATTTTTAGTTTCTCCGTCTTTTGTCGAGAAATGTAGCGATGATCCAGAAAAATCGTGAAAAAAAGGGGGAAAGACTCAAGTTCTTTAGTAAAGTATTGTGGCTTGCCGTTGGCAGTGTGCCTTGTGTGTAGTGTGCGCGTACCCAGTTACATGTATTTTAGAGCGTGCTACCCACTCTGTTCATGGGGTGAGAGTGGAGATAATGATGCTATCATGACAATGCTTGTGATTTTTTGAGGGTGAATTCAGTGCATTTGTTGTTCATTTCAAGTTCCGAGTGTTCAGTCGAATCAGCCAATGCCAAAATATATTTTGCACACTCCAAGTAACCAGACCCTCCCCACTCACACAAACAGGCATGGTAAACTCGAACAATCCTGGACAAATCTATTAGGTCTATGCGCATGGTCTGTGCTCCGGCTGGACATGACAACATTGACCGGGGGGGGGCTGGAGAGCGTATAGCTATTGCCAAGTGTCCCAACAATTTTGTCCAGGATTGTAGTTCCATTAACCTTGTTACAACGAGACTTGACTGAAGCGTGGGACCAAGTGAAACCTTTCTGGGTGGTTTTAGAGTTGTACATGTACCGGGTATTTGGCTGACACATTTACAGGTGATATACATGTATACTGCAGGCTACTTGTGAGGCATTGTTTTTTTTCGTTTAGAAGTTGAAATTGGTACACAGGAGCAAAAGTAATTGATGTACATGTGTACTGGCCTCATAGGTAGGCTTATCAATCATTTTACTTCGGAATATTTAAATCCAAAATTAAATTTTGATTATTTGAAGTTTTATTACATTTTTAAATATTCAGCACAGTCCCATGTTCATACATGTAGATTACATGTACATGTATACATATTTGTCTGCATTGATTCCAACAAGATTGGTCAGAGATCCTTCCTTCTAATTGGTTGAGTTGTTTTATTTTACAAGCTCTACATCATTGCCTTTATGGGTACATGTATCCCAAAGGAACTGAAACAGTGAAAAGGAGCATCCTAGATATTTTTTTCCTAAGAGGGGAATGTTTTACACAAGGGCACTATTTAATGGTAGAAATCAACCTGCACCTGCATGTGGTACCTATACCGGTACATCATGTACCCGTTCCTTTAAGGAAAGGATGTGGCAGAGGCTATGTGAAAATGATATTGAATGAGTAGTTTGCATTGCTATGATGCTTACGAGCAACACCAAGAATATATGGTTGCATTCAAGCATGATGTTGATGTATTCAGAGATTCTCCTGCCCAAAAGACCCTGGTACTTAGTAGGGAGGTTGAGGCTAATTGCACGTGTACAATGGTCACTTTCTTCTGATCTATTTCTGTGAATGTGACCCTACGTGTATGATCTCTAACCATCTGGTGTCATGATTTCATCTTTCATTTCTATGTCTTGCTGTTATATAGAAGCGTCAGGTGGAATGGGTAGTGGTAATGGTAAGGAATCTGACTTTTGCTTTTGATGTCTGCATCCCTTTGTTTAATTGCATCAGTTGTTAAAAATTAATCAATAGCGTCTACGGAATTTAGATAAATTTGTACATGTACCCTTCTAACCAAAATTTTGTGTGTTTGGGTTTGTAATTCAGAGTTTTTAAACTCATTTTTTAAAATAATGATTGTTAGAGTTACAGTCATGTGTGGAACTAAAATACAATGTTTGTGCACTTTGTAGAATATCCTGGGTACAAGTTTGATTTACAAGGCATGACAGAGGGGACAAATTGTAATGCAAGACATCTTACTTCTTCCCGGTAGAGTAGACAAATGTATATGTACACATGTAACTTCTGATCTTGTGGAAGATTTTCTCTTATAAGTTTTACCTGTTAATTTGTTTGAGTCGTTTACAGTTTGTCCAACTGTTTTCTGCCTATTGGTAGGAATTTCCTGATGAGCTGTCCATAGAGAGGGATCATTAGCACAGAGTTAATGGATTGTACACATGTACTTCTGAAAACCTCGCAAAGTTGTTTGGCCTGCCATTTGTCGAATTAAAAGAAAATTGTTTGTGTGTTTTATTGTACATATTCATCGCCTCCCCCTTTAACATTGAGAATAGGAAGATTATCCCATTGTCAAGAAATTTGGCTAATCATGAAACCTTTTTTTTTTTCATTTTTTACAGTGAAAGTTGCACCTCCGGTACTCACTGCTACAGTAGGGGATAATGCGGAATTTGTCTGCACAGCCACACCCCTTGAAGCCGGTCAAGAGATAAAGTGGACGAAAGAAGACGGAGAGGGAAACGAACTGTTTCCAATCACTAATGGCACTACTGGCTTTAAGATAAAAACTGTATATCTGGCTGATGCTGTGGAGAGTACACTCCGGGTCTTGGATGTTCATGTTGACAATTCAGGAAGCTACTTTTGTAAATATGGCTCATCCCGATTTGAGGGAGCTCTGACAGTAAACTATGGTAAGTTGCTATTTAATATTTCTTTTGTTTCACTGGTTGTGTTTGTAAGAACTGTCAATGGCAATTTGTAACCGGCATATAATCATTTTAACTCAACCAACTTTTCAAAAACTCTTAAAGAGTGCAAACATCGATGCGATTGCAAGTTTAGGATAATCTGTTACTTTGTAAAAGTGAGTACCGTAGCATACAGTATGTTGAACATGGAAGGTGATTCCTTTGCAAAATCTTAACAAGGGTTGTCCCTCCCTCCATCTGTAGATGGTTTTGTGGAGATCAACGGCAGTCGTGTCATTGACGGAGAAACAGACAAGAAATTTACCTGCTTGGTAGATGGCAGTGCATCTTATGAAGTCACCTGGAGGAAGAACGGGACGTTCGTTCTTCCTGATAAGCGACTGCCTCAGATTGAAATTCAGGTTGGTCTTCAAACTATTTTGAGCTGATGGATTTTCAGGTCCTGCTTGGTACAAAATTTAGTTGAATATTTATAAATGAATCTTAAAATTTCTCTGTGGTTATTAGTAATTACACAATCAAATTGATTGTTTTTGACTGAGAGGCAGTTGGCTGCTTTACTTTTTTGAAATTAACCCCTCTGATTAAGTCAGTATATTATAAAACTTTGAAAAGATTTGAAAAGCTTTTTCAGATGGTATAACATATACACTGTACATGTACATTCCAATGCATGTACTGCAGTTGTACTTGTATTGGGATAAGCCATAGTTTAACCGTGACCCCAAAGGTTTTTAGTCAAACTGTCACCAAAAGCCAGTGGTGGAGACTTTTTTCCAGACTTAGTATTTACAGTTTATTTTGATAATTTAGCTTCAAGGGAAAAAAAGTTGAGCCACATATAAATACATGTACTGTACATGGGTAATTCCAGAAATTAGGCGTCAATTTTTTTGTGTGTGTCCCTGTCATATCTGAAAGTGAAGTTCAGAACACATTTTCTAATTTCCAAGAGTGATGAATTAATGCAAATTACCTGCCAAACAGATAGTAATAGTTTGAAATCGATTCCAGTGATATTTCCATGTCAAATAACTAAGGTCATAGGTAACAGGACATAGAAATATCGCACTTTTGGACCCCTAATTTCTGGAATTAACCCAGACAGGTGTAGGCATTTTTCGTTGGCCTATTTTGAGATAGTATTTATTGCTTTACACATATATTAAGATTGTGTGGAATAATATGAAATTGTTTGTATTCTTTTTTAGGGATCTACAATGACCATCAAGAAAGCCAGTGTAGATCATGACCGTGGCCACTATTCTTGTGAGGCATTGTATAATAACACAATAGTTAGTGCAGAAATAACTGTTGGTGGTAAGAAAACAAACAATGAATGAATGAATGAATGAATGAATGAATGACTGACTGACCGACCGACCGACCGACCGACCGACCGACCGACCGACCGACCGACCCTTCCTTGTCTTGAATCATTCAAATATATTTCAATGATGGATTTGCGCCGGGGAGATGTAAATTAATTTTGGATTTTTGCCCTGCCCGACGTTTTTTTTTTATTAGTAATAATAGTTTATATAATACCAGTTGCTACATCTGACTCGAACCAGCCAGCCAACACCGGCAACCAGTTGTTAAGACGTCTGCACTAGTAAGCAGGAGGTCGTGGGTTCGAGTCCCACATGAGTACACTTTTGTTTTTTTTGGCAAGCCTTCGGGGGCATACACTGAGCATACAGTGTTAAAATACACATCGGGCAGGGCAAAAATCCCAAATTAATTCACTCAAATATACCAAGACATGTACATGGAAGACTGAATGTTGCAAGTCATCTCAGACCCAAATCAAGTTAGACCCAGATCAAGTCAGACCCAGATCAAGTTGGGGCCCAGATCAGCTTGGATTTGATCTGTTTCTGTCTGCTTACCAGTACCATTGGCTTGTTCCATCTTCCATATTGTTCTTTGCCTTTGCATGTTGGTGAATGACCCTTGCTTGAATGCATTCACATGCTGCAAGGAATGCTAAACTAATCCTTTTCTATGTGTACAAAAACAGGCACCATCCTCCTATTCAATCCAGTTGGAAGCTTTGTTAAAGGAAGGTGTCCGTTGTTTAGGGATTGATGGCATACATGTACATGTACCGGTATGTGACTCCCTTGCAATATACCAACAAAAAAGAACGGATTGAACATTGTAAGAGAACAACATTACACTCATCTTTAGGCTTGTGTATTTGCAGATGTGTGTGTGTACTCTTTCCATGGTCAAAATATAATTTTTCACTTATTATTTTTGGTACATGTAATTATATCATTGTGGATACATGTACAGTAAACTCCGGCTAAGTGGGCACCCTCGGGACCTTAAAATTTGTGACGACTTAACGCAAAGACTGACTTCTACTGTAAGTTGTCATTTTGCCAACTTCCATGAAATGACGTGCTATGCTTACATGTATGTATGTAAATGTACATGTATGTGATTGGTTGCAACGCTCAAAGTATCTAGTCCAAGCATGGAGGAAGGAATAGACGCATGGTTTGCAATGCTCCGAAGTTTTGACATGGGGATAGGTTTTTGTGAAACGCAGTGGCTCATCAGTGCGACCTGAGTGCCTGCATATACATGTACATGGACCGGTAAATGTTGAATTCACCCAGCGACAGTCCAACAAAAGATCGCGCTCCACTGGACCACTGAAAATATGTGCACCAGAATCTTCAAGCTGAAAATACCTATGCATAAAGGGGGCTAGTACTGTGAACTAACTCACTTGCTGAAGTATTTCAGAAGTTTTGGTGGCTTCATGTTGTCGGAGTTTGGAATGTACTTTGAATTGTTGTGAGAGTCAGGAGCCATTTTTGCTATAGTTGGCAGTTGGAACCCATGTGCCAATACATGCTTCACTGAATCCTGTGTGCTTCTACCACACTACGCTTGCGACGCAATTTGTCTCATGCTTGGGCCATCAGATAGCAGAAATTATTAATTTTGACTCGACATACCCTCATGTGCACATATTTTTTGCAGGAAAAAATCCGTACAATTTTACATGGCATGTACATACATGATATCCTCTAAATGTGCATGTGACAAAGGTCTGGGATCCGTACAGGATAGCAATGCACTTATCGCCGGGCTGGGATCTAACTAATCTAATGCTACATTAACACTGTTGCAGCAATCATGTACTGTACCAATAAACAGATGTCACCGTGTGATTGTTTACTGACACTTCTTGCCAACCGCAGCGCAGAAGTCGATGCCAATGCGGGAATTTTTAAATGCTGACTTACTTTTTGTGGAGATGAGATCAAGAGTAACATACCGACTTAGTTGAAATGACAACTTATAAAAGCCAACTTAGAAATAAAAGTCAACTTAGAAATAAAAGTCTAATGGAAATGGAGATGATCAAGACTTTCGTGAGACTGCCAACTTGAGCTATTTACCGAGTTGTACGATTTCAACTTAGCTGGAGTTTACGGTATTTTGCATGGAAAAGGTTTATGATGATTCCACTGGCTGACATGTGCTATTTCTCATTAACTGCATGTACTGATACCACATGAGGAAGTAGTCTGCTGCCCTTCCCCCATGGTTATTTAAACTTCAAATTATTGTGGAGTTAGGAACCAGACCACCTTGCTGCGTGGTCACTGGTGAGGATCCTACATGTATGTTCATGGAGCTTGCTGGCCATTTCAATTTTCTTGACAGGTGTACTGAGACTAAAGGCACCGAATTCCATCAAGTTTACCGAAGGTGAGCGTGCTCGTTTTGAGTGCATCGCCCTTTACCCAAAAGGAGATCCAGAACCATCATTCACCTGGATGATTGGCAACGAGACCGTTAACAATGGTGGTCGCTTTGAAATCAAACATTCCAAGTGGGACATTGGATCTGTGCTCCATATGACGGATGTTGTCTTTAGTGACGCAGGGAACTACACGTGCATTGCAACCAGCAATGTGACTACTGTTCAACACACCATACTGTTGAGAGTCAGAGGTGCGTAAAACCAGAGTTTTTCTCATTGGTTGCTTGTTTGTTTACTCTTTTGAATGTTGTGTTTAGGCACCTGTCATTAATATTACATAAGTGCTTTTGTCCTGAACTCATCACTAGATACAAACATAAAAGCAGTTAGTATGAAATTTAGCCTGCTGTAGGCATGAAATTCAAATAGAGACTAAAACCTGGGGAAAGTGTTTCATTTTCCACACACTTGTTATTGAAACCTTTCTTATTGACCTTGTCTTGGTAATTGTGCCCAGATCGTCTAGCTGCCTTGTGGCCCTTCATTGGAATAATGAGTGAAGTCATTATCCTGATCATCATCATCTTTATTCATGAGAAGTGCACTCAGGGAGATGATGTAGGTGAAGAAGAAGAGGAGGAAGATGCATCTGAACCGTGAGTTGTCCTTGGGAAGATTTCTTAGTCTTGAAAACATTTTACAAGTTGTGCTTCATAATGTCATCAATTACCCTTTTCACTAGGGTGAGATTTCTTATGATCTTTATGATATCTGGATTTTTCAAAAAAATTTCTTATAAACCTGGACATTTCTGAGTTAATTATTCTGGTGTTTTTATGTATAAAAATTGATATACAAGTAGAATACAGGAAATGGACATTTTAAGGGGCGCCTTTAGGCAAAGACAAATGTATGTCTTATATTCTACACTGCTGAGACGCCCTTGAAACCACTGTTGATTATTTCGTAGATATTTTGTTTCTCCAGTCTAACTCCTGTTTTCATCATTGTGCCTACCACACAGACACCCAAATGCTGAGGTTTAACCAAAATCTGCTTTGACAACTTCAGTTTCATGAAAAAAAAATTGTGAAGTTCATGTACATGTTCGTTCTGAAGTGAAACTTGAGTAACCTTGACTAAATGCAGTCCAATCAAGACAAATTAAAACTGTCTACTTCCTGTTTATTAGTCACAACCATGCAACCTAAAATACTTGGAAGAGTGGAAGTTGGTATGCTAATACCGGTAGTTATCATATACAGAAACAGGTTTAGTGTTTACGTCACAATTAGCTAGCCCTCTGGAAGTACTGATCACAGAATATTAATAGAAGTCTGTAACGTCATACCAGCACAGATGGCCTGTCACAGATGGCCTGCCCCTCATTAATTATTGCTCTTAATGCAGTTACTGTGAGGGTGGAAGGCAGATTGCAATTTGTAATGGTTGAATTCAGACTAATAGCTGCAAATAGTAGTTGCTGGTAGTACATGTATGTGCTGGATGGACACATTGATGGTTTATACATGTATTCTAAGCCCACTTTGCTTGGATATATTTACCAAGACCAATGTTGCTGTAAAATTGAGGTATAGCAGTTTGGATGGGATATTTCCGCTTCACAGAGAGTAATTGTGCCCGAGTATTTGGAATATTTACAATGATGTGAATAAGCAACATTCAACTTCAATTCTTTGTCTCATTTCCGTACAAACCTCTAACATGTGTCACGTTTTCTAACTTATATGTAGGCCTCCATTTGTTTAACGTGCATACCTCATAAACACTTTTCATATTTTAAAAATGCAATAGTAACACTTGAAATATAGCATCTTCTATTTCTTTTAATTTTGAAATTTGAATGATTCCCAATTCACACATATATATAGTATAAAGTATTACTTGGGGCACTATCCTTGTAGTATTTTATTAGTATCAGTGATATCTTGGCACTGTCCTGATTTTATCTGTACAATACCTTTTCTCTCTTTGGATAATATTATTTGATATTTATAATTTGCATTAACTATTTGTATGTATTACATTTGTTTAGAAATATTTAAATATTGCTTTGGTATTCTGGCCATTTGGCATGCCATTTTTATATTTAGGGCTTAACATGGTGGAAGTATTTAGGAGATATATTGATGTGATTGTTTTCAGGATCAAAGAGAAGGAAAAGATAAGCGTTGATGGTGAAGGAGACATGCGGATGAGGAGTAACAAGCCTTGACTTACCAGAAGGGCATGGCCAACCAAAGAGACTCGTGTTCATCCCCAATAAAACAGATGTGCTGGTTAACTACTTGGAGTACCCTTTGAAACTCCTGTTTTGCATGTGTAGGTTCTGTGTTTTGGGGAAGGGGGAGGGATATCTCCCCATGTTTCTTTATTTCTGCAGAAGATTGTTGGAGTTGACTTAGTAAGCTATCTAGTGTCTTCTGCAGTAATGAGCATTTGTAAACTATGTAAACAGTCCCCTATAAACTCTCACTGCATGTCACAACATGCTTACTGGTACATCCGTTCTATTCTGAAAATAAATTTATTCTCCGGGTTGGGATTTTATGAAAAGATTACAAGTTATTGCTGATTTTAATAGTAGTATAATGCAAACTGTTCTGCAAATTTTCAGGAATATTTTGATTTCCAGCATCTGGCAAAGCTTGTTAATGCCAGTTGTTCAGCATCTCCAACTGCTGCAGGTCACAATTTATAGAGTGTTGCTATACAATATCCACTCCAGAGTTACTGAAGCTTGACCCCTCCTAAACGCTCTCACAAACTGCGAAACAGTGCAGCTGTATATATAATCTCACTCTCATCAAACAGAATGAAGCAAATGGATATTCACATTTGTTCTCTTTTTATGAGTTATTCTATTCCACTCTTTGAAGCATGTACATTCAACACCAGGTTATGCTTTTCTAAACAGCTGTTTGAGGTACGTGTAGAGGCTCTGATGAAAAATAACGTGTGTTTTAAAAAGGTGTGTTTAAAACTTTTAGACATAATTATTGAAAGGTGTGATACAGTTCAGTAGTTGTAGCACAGTTGTGTGTTTGCATTACATCATTCTATACATAAAAGAAGTACATTGTACAAGTAGGGTGCATTCAAGCAAGCTACTCATGTTAATACGAGTATACTCCCGAGTGCTCGAACGGCTGCAGTACGACCCGTGGGTCAGCGAGAGTATACTCTCGCTAACAGGGCAGTTTACTCCTGCACCAGAGTGTAATATGCACGCATCCTACTTGTGTTAACAAGAGTAACTATGCCAATGCATCTTTAGATTACAGGTTGCAGAAGATAGTGTGTTAACCATCTGAATTACTGAACCAATCCAGTATGGACCAGACTCATACTGCAGAAGTAACCAATGTGCTTGTTGAGTAACTACCTCCATTGGAACTTTGTCCGAAGAATGAATACTTAATGAGCTGTGATCAACTTCCCTGTACATCAAACAGACAATGGGCCCTCAATGTAAATCCAACTTGAATCCTCTGCTGTCTGCAAGAGGTTTTTCTTGGCAAATTTCTCTAATGTATTCCACTACCTACACATCATAAACAACTGCACTTTTTAGTCATTAATCTTGGAGCACCTTTTTAAGAAATGCTCATCCAAGCTTTGTTAAGTTGAGAGTTTGATTTATATGTCAACAGGACCATTCTGCAACATGACATGATGTACCATGCCCTGTGGAAGTGGTAGGCTACATCTTGATTTCATGTCTCGATCCACTGCACACAATAATGAAACAACTCAGATCATCACAGACCCTAATTTGTAGACCAAGATCATGCAAGAAAGAAATTACAGTGTAGGTACTTGTACATTTGGACTGACTAGTTAGAAATGTTAGCTGTCAGAAATTTTGACAGTGTTGATATCTGTTTGAAGCCACCATCACACTTTACACCTTGGGTAGTGTAGACACCTATAGCTCTCTGCACTTATAGCACCGAATGTTAATAATAACTCTGCAAATACCTTTATATACGTGTAGTTGATGAGATCTCTAGATCATGGCTACAGTGCAGATTCCTATGGGGTTAGTACTAGGACGTAATACATGAAACATGTATCAAAAATTTAAACATGTTACGTCCAGTAATACTGAAAAAACAAGTCTTTTTTTTCTTAAAAGTGTATTGGCAACTGGCTGAGCAAGTTGGATGAGTAGATGTATGTTTAAGAATAGATGATTGGAAACTGCTCTATTTCTTTCCGAGGAGGACCATTATACATCACACATAGCTAGAAATAAATTAATTGATTAATTAATCAATTAATTGAACACTCCAGTTCCAACTCTGAACAAATTAAGTTTTCAAGTAAATCAAAATTGCTTTTGTGGTTGTCATTTTGCTGATTCCGTAAAATTACAATTATTTAAAAAGAAAAACTTTTAAGTTGGGTGATAACTGTCAAGTGCTGAGCAGATTCAGTGTTCATTTTCATTAAGACTTTACTGTGTTATCAAACAGTTAAAAGAGCATATCAACATAATTATCAAGGTGGCAAAAACTGATGTTTTCAGGGTTTAAAAATTATGTTTGATATTTTTAATAGGAGAGCTTTAGAAGAATTGATTATTGGATAATTAATGTGCATTACATTCGTATTTACACTGTGTAATGCTAAGCAATATTTTAAAGCTCATGAGCTTCATGATAGGTTGATGAAGTAATTTACAGAAATGAGAGATTAGAATTTGGGATTAGAACACCTTGACAAACAGTGAGGAAATGATGTACATGTACCTGAAATCATTTTAGGTCATTTTCGCATTGGTTTGATTAAGGCTCTTCTGATTTGTGTATCTTACAGGTGGGAACTATTTTAGGCTTCCCAGTGGGCAACTTTACCACTGTTTTCTCATTTTATCCTATGTTTTCTTATATTCTTACAAGAGGAAAATCATTTAAAAGTTATGAAGAGTACAGATTTCCTGAAATTATTATCTGTTCTAGTGTATTAACAGTGCATACCTAGGCCTCTGAATGTATCCGGTTCGTAAGTGACTTTGTCACAAAGGCGGACGCATCATGATTTGCAGACTCCCATTTGACTAGTTGTGCGTTAACTTCTGGTTCCATGTACACAGCAATCCATGCATGCACTTCGATGTGCAATGCATGTGCAGTGGGCGCAGTTTAAACTGAAGTGACGTCACACTTACGAACCAGATATTGATGAAGCTACGCATATGCCCCAGCTCATAGTAATGTTTGATTATGTATGTCAGAATGCAAACTCCTGAGAGGGTCTGTTAAAGTGACAACACGTATACCCCTACCGTGATTCCTGGTGACGTTGTGAGCTATTTAAATTTTCGTACAGATAATATCATTTAGATTGTATAAACTTTTCCCCATCTGAACCCTGATTTTCCTTAATCCAGTGAAAATAGGGAGCTAGTTCTGCAGTGATTTTAGGTGATTCAAGAGGGCTTTTAGCAAGAACACCTGTCAGGACTGTTTCACATGAAAATAATGATGTTAGCTCGGATTATGATGCTAAAGTTTAAAAGATTGATTTGTTGCAGTTCTCTTTGACTGAAAAAGAAATTTCAAGTTATTAGAATTCCCCATGTGATGCTTAAAATTAAAAATTATATTGCAGGTAGTAACACTATGTACCTAACCGAATATGTACAGAAAATGTTATATACGTAACAAACAATTTGATAAGTTAAATGAAGTGCACAACTTGTGAGAAAACAAGACTATTTAGTAACAGCTGTTAGGTAGGAAATGTTGATGGACATTGTTGTGGCATTCAACAAAGAGGAAAGACGAATACAGTTGATTCCAATGTTTACTATGGCAATAATTTGAAGACTTTACTCCTAGTGATTCTACATCGATCCTTGTGAATGCCAGCAACTGGAGGGCCCACCTTCAGGCTTGGTGCCTGTCATAAAGATTTTACTCAACAGTATTTCCATATAGTAGTTGTAGAATATTCTCATCTTATTAACAGGTAATGGCATTGTTGGCGAATTATCAAAGAAGATACATCCGTAGTGAGGTCATGTGTGAGTATTGTATGTACCGGTACATGTAAATGTTTGGTGAAATGTGAACATTACTATTTGTTTGGGAGTACATGTATTTATAAACTTCTTTCAATGGCGAGTTAATAAAAAATCAAAAATGGTGAATCAAAACTCTCTTCCCAAATGTGAGATTTTATGGTGCTTGAGATCCTCTGTGTCATGTTGATCGCTACTCGCCTGTTGGCAGCGTGCATCATATAAATAAATAAATATTGAAAGTAATGCAATGCATATTACAGTATACATGCACTTTTTGAGACACGTCTAGGGGAAGTCAACATGCAGTAAATTAGGAATATGGAAATCTTGGTGACTGGACACTTCAAATTTGGAAATGACAACCACTGGATAATATCACAATAGGTTTAGTCTTACCATGTTGTTGGCTGTCTAATGGGTCTCTTGTGCGATGTCTGTGGCCAGGATTACATTTTGAAGTCTTTCGGTTCCACTCCTGATCCCAATTCAAGCATAAACTTCGTACGATTATCTCGGGTCTTACATTAACTTTGGTGTCGACTTCTTCAGTTGAACACAACGCAGAAAGTTATGGGAAATTTAAACACTGGTGGGTTCGCCCGCTGGTTAGTTCACCTTTGCGGACGTGACATTCGTGTGAAACTTTATATTGTCATCTTTATTTATCAAAATAATTGACTGGATTGAGGACAGCGTCGGCATGTATACTTTAACTTTGGTCATTTGGATACTGGTGCATATTATTATACGTGTACATTGTATTTCGTCATGTAAACGTCCATTGGTGACGACATATACATGTAGCACTCCAGTTGCAGCGCGTTATTTGTATATGAGGAAGGCGCAACTTTGGACCAATCAGCGAGACCCTTTCGTGAAAACAGGTGTCAACATCATAGCAGTGTTGATCACATTCCGGAGTAAAGATTCATTGTTTTTGTTCGCGTTCAGATTTTTTCCAGAGACTGAATCTTAAATAAAATTGAAGTTTTGTGAAACGTTTTTCTTACAAAATCTTTATTGTCAATGCTCGTGTGTTAAATTGTGTCACAGAGCTTGAAGATTTGAGTGAGGTATTTTAGAATAATTAGGTATTTCTTTAATAAGAATAGTACAGTTCCAGAAAAGGTTTGGAGATTTTAAAATGATAACATAAATGAAAATGTGGTTATTATGAGTGGCTACTGTCATAAATTGATAAGACTCGAATAACAGCTTCAAATTCTTAACAAAAGAAAGTGTTTCGATTCAGAGGTGGAATGTGAAGTGGAAGTGTGAAGATTCGTTGAATGACATCAACACGATAAACACCTAGATTTCTGCAGTCCAGCTATCTTGGATATGTATTCCATTGTGGTCAACGTCCCGAGGAATGTTTTTCCCCAAACGTATATGTGTAATATTGAATTGTGTACGTGTAATTTAAAAACATAAATCGCCTCAAAAGTCCTGTTGGCTCAGATATACGTCTCTGACTGTATTCAGGAAATTTACATACATGCAGTAGGTGTGGAAGCCTAAAAGGTCGCGCAAGTACATAGTTGCCAGCAATGCTGATGGGAAACAGTGAACTGTGATATTTAGAAGAAGGCAGAAAATGAAACTGGGTGCCTCAGGACGTTTGAAATCCGGGTATTTTTCAATTTAAAAGAATTGAACAGGACTGAACTTAATGAACCGAATTTTGCAATACAAAACAGCGTCCAGTAAAACCGGTGATAAACAGATTGGAACAACTTGATGCACAATAGATTGAATAATGTGAATGTTTTTGAATTGATCATACAGGCGGAGGGAAGTTGTCAGGAGAGCTGTAATAACGAGTTATTGGTGTCTGCGTTGGTGTCTGGGACGGGCCTTCGGTCACTTGAAGGACTCGTTCATTTGACTCGTCTTCCATATCATCTTCACTTCGTCTATTGTGCTCACTGCATGCAGAGTAGTAACAAATGCAAAATAAAAATAGAGGAATAAGAAACTTGGTCATGACATAATGATGTACGACGAACGTCACGTCACCATTGGAATATGGGAAGCTGTTTTAAATCTGTAAATCGTTTTGATGAAAAAAAATGTCCATGTGGGCCTCCCTACCCCATATCTGTATGTTGTCAGACGGACATTCGAACCCTTTCTCTAGTTTTCATTATATATTAAATTAATGAAAAAAAAAAGCTGTTCTGAACAATTAATGCATATTCGGGGACCATCATGAGGAATGGAAATATGCAGTAAACGTTCAGCTCAACTTGTTTTCATACTGTGTGACAACAATGCAAGCAGGATCTGAAAAACCAAAAGATTCCCCAGTTTCTGCTTCAATGAAGGTGTAAAGTCATAATAACTTTGCAGGAAAGTGTTCCCAACACGTATTCGAGCAATAGGTATTGAATTGCATGGAAGCCCGAACCCCTCTTTAATGTCCTTCGTTGGGATCCACCTATTTAGCTCTGTCAAAATTCTAAGGGAATACACGAGAAAAATAATAAATGGGAGTGTGTAACATGCAGTCTGTCAAGAAAAAAATGAATAAAAGCGACGCCCTGGCCGTCCCACTAGTTTATGTTTCACTGAACTTATCGTGAAGGTTACGGTATGCATGCCCGGTGCATGTATGTGTCAAAACTTGAAAGTTAATCAACCATGTTTCAGAGCCAGTGCCATTTTATAGGTACATGGGATTAGTCGGTCAGAGAGTCAGTTGACAAGCAATCTATCCTAGGGGGAAGGATGGGAACAAAGAACCACGTTTTATCAGTTCGTTATGACAGCGATGTGAACTCTGTGACGATGCAATTTGATTCAAACTGAGCCGTGTTGAACCTGTGGCGCTGTAGAGCGTCTGGCAACTGCCATCCAATTTACGTTGGGAAAAAAAGAGCACGGTTATGACAAAATAATTTGTGTCAAAAAAGAAAATCCCTTCTGAGGAAGCTGCAATTATCGCATTTTTCCAGGAAGCAAGCTCTGTGAATATTGTCCGATCTATTCACTGAAGATAAATTGATGATGTAAGCAGGAGGTTCCGATATGGATCCTCCTGTCTTTGCGTTATTTTGAAGACCTGATGTTCAGATGTGACGCATGCACCGTGTGGATGCAATGATCAGTCCTTGTACTTGACGGCTCAAAGTCTTTTGAGGGTTTTCCCGCCACATCTAAGAACTTGGTGTTTCTTCTGTAAGTTCTCTCACATGTACGAGTATGCTGAGGGACGCTGGTAGAATTCACATGTACTGTGAAGGTTCCGGTCCTTGTCTTAAATCGCTATAGAATTTTTTTTTTAATACGGGCGATTCACGATAGCGGGCCTCCAAGTTTGCAACGCGTTGGCCAATCACAATGCGACTCCATGGGCTGCTTGCGTTCCTTCACTAGATCGCGCAAGGCATGGTGGGAATCAAAGTGGCGCGACAAGATCGTACGTATGGGATGAGTTGCTGTCGACGCTTTCCAAACACGCATTGAGTCGAAATATTTCTCGCATTGTGATTGCCGGCCAAACGCGTTACAAACTCTTGGTGACGCGCTATTGTGAAACGCCCGTGTTCTGCTATGACGCGATGGCAGTCCGACTTCGAAAATAAAACTCTGCCCGAAAATCTGTGTTAGCAGTTGTATGAAATTACTTCGCGGATTGAATGTATAGCGATTAAATCCGCCCTGAGCTGAAGTGCACCCTCACCGGCGAAAGAAAGAAAGATGGTACTAAGCAACCTTGTTCCCATGGGTACGATCTTGCTGCGCTATGTTGGTTCCCACCATGCCTCGAGCAATCTAACCTCTAGTACTGTATAATTTAAATATCGCACTATTTGGGATAACTTTAGTCAGTATGTTTACGCGCGACGTAGATTTTCGCGTGCGTGATGTGGAGGAGAATACGTTGGCGCGAGCACGCAGCTTTTGAAATACGCTCGCGATTGACTTTACATTTATGTATCCGGCTCGTAAGTGTGACGTAACTCCAGTTTAAACCACGCCCACTGCACACGTGCACTGCATATAGGGTTACATGCATTGATCGCCGTTCATGGAACCATGGAACCGGAAGTTAACGCGCAACTTACTTCAGCCATCGTCCAATGAGAGCCTGCAAATCGTGGCGCGTCCGCCGTTGTGACGAAGTCAAATACTGACCGGATAATGATCCTGAATAGCCAGTCAACATCATTTTCGTATTCTCTGCAGCGAGGCGCTAGTGAAGGAACACGCACGCAGCCTGAGCCCACGGAGTCGAGGTTGGGTACTAAGGCCGTGTCCGAAACGGGCTTCCAGAGCTACGGCTAGGTCTATTGTCTATGCGTCTCCACGCATTTCCAATGGAGCAAAGACCTAGACCTAGCTCTACACAAGAGATTCGGATGCGGCCTAAGTTTTCCAATTGAGTTCATGCACGCGTTTAGCGTGCACGCGAAGACCGTAATTATTTTAGACGAAATTCGTTGGGCGTACTCTGCGTGCTCCGCATAAAACGTCCTCGGGACGTTGACCACAATAAAACTTGCTCGCATATGTGGTGAAAGCGTACCAAATGGCTGTCAATTTCATTTCAAAACACGTTGTCTTTTGTTCCTGCTAAGAGCGGATACTAGATCATTTTGGGTGTCTTGCACCAAGAATGTGTAGATTTTTACAACTTACCTAAACGCGGAAGAAGATGATTCAGGAGGAAGCGAGAAGAGTAAGCTAGATGAAACAGCAGAGTTCTGGGATGTGGTATTGTGATGTCTTAGAGCAGCCACTAACACTTTGGATGTCCTCCCAATCTTGTTGAGGCGTCTTAATGCGATCGTTTGCATAGTCTTTCTCATGGCAGGAAATTCTCTGAGAACCTACCGGTGATCAATGACGCGAAATAGATTTCAAACTCGAAGTAAGCCATACGATCCTTCGGGCTGCTTGTTTTCAACAGCTAGAGCACGTTTTAGAGACTTTGCTTCAGTCTATTCTGACACAAACCGAAATGCAAGCAGGCAATGTCCGATATTCATTTTCTGTGGTTATTCAGTTTTGGCGCATATTTTGCTATTCCCCAACATCATCCTTAGTTAGTCCTGGCAACTCAACACAACCCAAAGGCAACCTTGCTCAACTTAACTTAACTTAACTTACCCAAACCAACTCCGCCGACCCGACCCAATTTAACCCAACACAAGGCAACCGGACCCTAATTACATAAAAAAATGTAGGCCTAAATGTGCTACTCAAGCCCCTTTTCCTTACCTGGTGGAAATTATTCACACCAAGCGAGTAGAGAGAGCAGTAAGTATCGGTTCTCACACTAGCAACACGGCGTTCCTCGGTCAGGAGACAGATTTCTGTGCAAGGAAGGAGAACCAGGAGTAAACATCGCATAGATCACTTCAGAATATGTAACCATTGAATAAATACTGTGATCTCGGAAATGAACATCTGTCCAAGTCACACCAATCGTTTACAAAATTAGCTGATGACCCTTTATTTCTAATGAATCCATCCTAATGAACTGCACCATCACTACACCTTAAATTCCCTCCTGGTGTATTCACACCATAAAAATGGAGGTACGAATTTTTGCAAAAGAGACAAATAACGCAAGCTGTCATCCAATTCTTACTGCGACAACGAAATATAAACATCAGGATGAAACTTGCATCAACTGTTCAGTTTACCTCCAAAGTACGACCCGTCGCTTAACGTAGTGGCGACTTGCCCATCTGACGTAATGATATCAACCACGCCTTGTTGAATGAAGAACATCCGATCACCGTAGGTACCTTCTCTGATAAGGAAGTCACCGGGTTGAAATACTTCAAACTTGAGAAGGACTACCACACGAGAGACGAAATTTGGATCGGCATTCTGGAAGAAAGGCACGCTTGCAACGAGCTCACGACAGTTATAGTTGGCCACATCCTTGAGGGGAAAGAGGAGAAGATGCAAATATTTCAGTACTTTTCCCCCGGCAGTTCGATTAATCTTGACTTATTCGATACCTTGGCATAAATACTTGGTTTAAAATTGAGACTCCATTCTCAGAATAAAGGTTCCTTAACGTGTGCTCCTACATTCTCTTTAGGACTATTTTTGTCAAATCAAAACTGTGCAGGATGTGAGACAGCACAGTAAGACTGTTCACAATGAACCATTAAAAGTTGCAAGTTTGCAATCACAAAATACGGCATAATCTTTAAGTGTTCATTTTACGCGTGTGATCGAAACAATATATAACCACAAACCTGTTTGAGTTTTGCTGAGACCTCACTGAATATAACATCCTCGTTGAACATCTTGCCATGGTAACGGTAGTCATAGTAATCAGTGATGCGTTCTCTCATCTCGCTTGGCAACTTACGGTAGGCCATGTACTCCTCCACTTGCTTCAGCTACGTTGTCGTTAATTTAGCATCAAATGGAATTTAATTAGAATTCATGATATAATGGAGCTTTTAAATCAAATTAATTTCATTGGTTCATTATTATATCAGTTAATAAAACAAAGATGGCCAAAACACCGACTTATGGTCAAATTCTGTTCGGTAATGAATTCAGGCAAGTTGAATGTTACACCATTGTTTCAGTCGAGTCCGTGACTAAACTATATTAAGTGGATCTTTCCTCCAACCTTTTCTCTATACTGCCTGCTGGACGAGTCCATTGACTGGATGAGGTTGGTAGCATGACCGATGAAGAGCGCAAAGCACGATGCTCCACAAATCATACTGACCATTGTAAGCCACAGATCAGTTAGACTCTGTGGCGGGAATCGTCCGTAGCCGATGCACAGCATGTGTGACATCGCTTTGAACAATGCCCATGTGTACTGCTCCCACCAATGGGCGTTCTGTGCCACACGAGGAAAGAGAATAAACTAACATCAACTCTTAGACAGACAGGTAGACCATCATGCATATAAGATCCACAAATAAACAGCCCTCAGACGAACAGAGAGATTGCACAACAGATACACACCATTCTATACAATTAGCACGGATCAACAGAATAATTGAAATAGGTTCAGAGAGGGGCTGTCCTTTGTCTTGTATTCATTAAAAAAATCCTCGACATCAGTTTGTTGCTTTGAATAGATTATATTGAATTAGTCCATCTTGGAGCCAATCAAAGTGCACATTTAAAATGGAATTTGTTTAAGTGCCTTGTAAATAAATTCGCACAGAACAAGATTCTTACTAAAAGATTCGATGGATTCTTGGAATTCTAGAAAATAGCGGTATAGTACATGTATGTCTCCGTACTTGTTCAAGTGGGGTAAATTTTAAAATCTAAACAATAATAACACTGTGAACAACGATCCGTTTAGGGATTACACGGCGACTCTTATTGATAAATGATATAACAAACTAAAAGTACGTTACATTTGATGACGCCTACCTCTAGGTCGTTGATGCTGACCCAGCTATCTTGAGGAAAATGCTGAAGCATCGGCACGAGAAATTGAAGGCATCCGTTCCAATGACTGATGAGCAGCATGATACCAATGAGATTAACGATGCGAATCACAGCACCAGCTACATTGAACACCTATGGCATGAAAGAAGTGGAAACGCAGTGTACTAAAAGTAATTACTCTACGTATACAGTCATTGGGATCGGACAAAGCTATTTGTTTTCTTCAGGGTCAATCACTTCTTTATCGATGCGAGTTGACATCAGCAGCATTCTGTGCAATTTCAGGCAGTGTTTGCCACAACCTCTGTTTATATGTCATTATGGACGTTAACATTTGAAAAGCAGTTATAATCAGGAATCTCTGTCTAGGGAAAAAAAGTCTTGCACCTGTTCCCATTGTCGGACGAAACGCATCAGCCTGGACAGACGGAGAAGACGGACAAGACTGAGAAGCTTCGCTAATCGAAAAATACGAAATGCCTTGGACACCTCGTAGAGCTTGTTTTCGTTTCCACCGTCCACTCCAAGAAAGATGCAGTCCATGGGGATGGAAGAGACAAAGTCAACGGCAAACCAAGATTTCAGGTAGTGAAGGGCAATCTTCTTAGGTTCTAATATCACCTGAAGATAAAGGCAGGACGATGCACACATGTACCAAGTGTAATAGGAGGCAACAGTGGCGTAACTACATGTGGTAGGGTATGGGGGCACGTACCCCCCCCCCGGGCGGAGGTCCCTGCCCTGGGTGCCTTCCCTCCCCATTTGAAAATGTACACAATCGATGTGCATCGAAAGCCTTTTAGTTATCGGCTTTTGGAGACTCCCTCCCCCTCTGTAGTTATGCCACCGCGAGAAAAGTAAAAAAACCTGCGTCTTTGCTGCACGCACTTCCCAAAGAAACATTTAATTTAAATTTAGAATGTCCTGATGTATTTCTTGAGTACTTTTGTCTGTTTTGTGTGCACATCCGTGATGACACTTGACCGTGTATCGTATTTTAAAGTAAATGTTTATGCCTAAAGATGCTAACAAACGGTACGCGTTGGAATACGCTGTTAGTGTACATAATGCATGTATTTAACTCCAAGTATTTTTTCTGGGACTATACAGATTCCCAAATTAAAAGAAGCCATGAAATCGTTTCCAGATGATAGAGACATGCTTGCAAGTCTATAAATCACGTCAAGCGACGCTAAACTATTTTTTTTGTTCTCAGGCACATAACTGCTTTTCCGGAGAAAATGATTCATTCCTTTCCTATAATTACTTGGAATATTGCCACAGGAAAACCTCTTACTTTAGAAGAAAAGATCTAAATGATCAACTTGCTGTACCTGCTCAGCAGTGTTGAGGTCCATGTATCCAGTCCTGAGATTGATGATGACATCCAGAATAAAGAGAGTATCCGAGGAGCAATTGAAGACTGACCAAGTCTTACTCAGCTTCTCTTGGTAGAAGAAAGCAATGATGACAGGTAGAGTCACCAGGTTGGCTATCAGAAGCAACACCATCACAAGATCCCAGTAAAACCTGCCGCAGTCATTACAAAATGGTTGCTTTCAGAATTATCAATGACTAGAGTGCTGCACGACATTAATGACTGAATAGAACTGTGAGCAGAAATTCCGAAGGACAGGCAGACAACTTTCGAGCCATGAATTTGCAGGATCGGATGCAATTAAGATGATTTTGGAAGGACCATTCACAAACTGAAAGTGGATAAACGAAACGTTTGGAAGAGCGAATAAAGGGAAGGTCAGATCTTACTTGAATGTACTGCAAGGATGAATAATGAGAATTCCAGCTGCCTTTAGTCTCTTTTTCTCCATCTGCAGTCCTTTCCTGCTTCCAAAAAGCTTCATCGAGAGCCGATTGTCAGTTGGCTCTAGCATCTGCCATAACTGACGGCGTATAAACGTGTTTTTCAGGCCACTCAAGCCGTCACTTTCCTTGCGAGGTTGAGGTATTCCAAGAAGTGACAGACTAGCCTTGATGGATTCCTTGCTGTTCTCTTTGGATGTTTCTTCGCGATTTCCTTCTGCCATATTTTCAATATCAAAGGCCACGTGACCCATGGCGTTCTCTCCTGTACTCCCTGACTTGGGGCCATTTTGTTTTATGGAAGACTTGAGGATCACATGGTTTGCTTCATGTGTGTCCGAGGTCAAGGGAACTTGCTCCTCGATTGCTGGCAACAGATGTTGCACTGCCATTTCATCTGAACCTATTGACTCACTGGAACCTCTCGTAAGCGGTTCCTGCATCACCTTGTTTGACCGCAGAGGCGGTAGAGATCGTGGATCTCTTGAACTCATCTTCCCGTCTTTGATTGTGGTAGCAGTGACGGGAAAGTCTAGGAAACCGCCTTACGGCGGCTCACCGCTAACCTGGGCTCCATCCATGTGGAGGTGTTAACATAATCTGTACACAAACCATTCCGCACAAGCTCGTCTCCAGGAACGCGCGCGTTTATAGTTACACGCAGCGTTTTCACGTCCATCCGGTTCGTGAGTGTGACGTCACTTCAGTTTAAACCACGCCCACTGCACATGCACTGCACATAGAGTTGCATGCATTGATCGCAGTTAACTTGGAACCATGGAATGGAAGTAAACGCGCAACTTTAGCGATTGTCCAATGGGAGCCTGCAAATCGTGGCGCGTCTGCCTTTGTGACGAAGTCACAGAACGGAAGCTGAACTGAATCTGCTTGCCCTGAAGGCCAAGGTTGCACTACACCAAAATACGCGCACATAGAAAACACTGTACAAAATCGGACCAAAATAGCGCTGCCCGTTGACTCTCGTGAAGAGATTGGCCTCCGTTTTTTTAACTGGAAATTCAAGATTATGGCCAGGAGATCACTTTTCGTTTCGATTTCATGGAGGTTAGCCACGAAAATCTTGTTTTATTCGCCTTTTGAGGAAGATGCCCCCAAAATAGCAATAAAACTAAGCGCTCATTTCTGAATAAAGCCGCCCGTCTCTATCCAAAATAGTCCCACAATTTGGGGATTTTTGTGAAAGAAATACCCCAAACTGGAAACTATCAGTCCCAAATTCGGGATTTATAGAAATGTTTCTATGATGCCTCCTGATCATGGCATGTCTTATTGTAAAAACCCCGTGGGATCACAGAATATTTATGAGCTCGCGCGCATAAATACAACCATTTGGTGGAATGCACCCTGAAGAAGGTACTCAGTTAATCAATCACACAATTATTCCAGAGCACTGATTTTATATTATATTCTTGTCAATATATTGAAGCCACTTACGTTCCAGATTATGACGTAATAACACGCTTCCTGTTTTTTCGTGAAATATGAAAGGGCTGTGTACGTACTTAAGTTCCCACAGGGAGATACGCCTTTAAGAGAGATAAAGAAGTTGCGTAGCACCGTTCTCAGAATATCGACTCATAATGCATCTTACAGAGGCTGAAAATAAAAAGTCACGCAGCGAGCTTCCAGAAACCTCGTCGGGTCCGCCTGTGGGGATTTACTTGGGCCATTCTATCACGTTCGATAATTTTTGGAACAATGATTCCTAACTGAAACCACTCCATGAAACACTCATGTTGGAATTTTACCATTGTCTTCCTCAACTGATATTTAGGAAAAGTCACCTGGTGAGGGGGAAAATGAATTTCATCAACGACCTTTCACATCCGGTGATATCGTACCTAGGTCTCCTTGTTCATATACATTTGTTTTTCACTGACTGTGCTTACCTTCAGACTACCATGAAATTTCAAACGGAATATTTTTATCTGCGTACGAGACCGCCGCATTGGACTGTTCTTCATGTATTTTAGATTTTCGGAAGTGATGGGTCAGTTTTGGGCAGGATATTTCTCTTTTAGGTCAGGTAATTCCTCAGTTTCCAATAATTTGATATACCAGCAAATATTTCCCAAAGCCTTTTTTCCAAGTTGGATTTTTAAAGAAATAACTGAACGAACAAATGTTACAAATTCTAAAATCTTTTCCCTTTTTTCCCCTAAAGATCCGAGGATTCCGAAAGCGCGCCATCAGGGGTCAACTTTCAGGTTCTATTGCCGAGCTTTTGGTAACTGGGTACCTTCGTCAAGGCAAGTAGATTTAATTCTGAATGAACACAGAAAAAAAAATCCACGTTCATTTCACCTGGATGCACCGTTCCAAGTTCGAAGATGACGTGCTGCTCCAGTTCCTTACGCTGTACATCAGATGGCGCTTTCCGCTTACGTCACGGAGAGTATGCAGGCGGCGCGCAAAAAATGCTGCGCGAATTGAGACTTTTTTTTTTCGTGGTTGTTTTTTTTTTCTGAGCCCCCCAAGGAGCTGTATCTCTATATGGAGGCCACTGATCTCTATCTCTAATGCTCATTACGACTAAAGTTGTTACGTGATGCCTTGTCTAATGATCCATGGATGGATTTCTGGCCAGTCTGGCAAAGACATCACTTCAGGTCACATTTACATGTATTTCCATAATGCAGAGAACAAATTTAATGTACATGAAATAATAATATACAGTAACTATACACATGTAAAATTGCCAATACCAACGTGGAGGAATTTTCTGGAGTCCGAGGCTTCTAGACATACTTTTAAATAAATAAAACAATACCGAATGAAATATTGAGACATAAAACACACAACAGACACATAGAATGACCAACATTCACATAATCTAACAGTAAACAAAATAAATACATGCCGACGAATTATACAATAATTAACATAGTCAACCGAAGGCTTAATCAGAACAAAAATATCACAGAAACACTACAAACTGAATAGTAACTAAGGAAAAATGTTCCATGAATATCTGAAAACATATTTATTGTTTGGTAAGCATCAGAACTCACAAATACAAGTAACTAATCGGACGGATACAACAGAATCAGTCACAACAGTACTGTTTGTAATTTAGAAATACAAGTATACCATCCAACAGAAATCAATTTAGGACTACCAGAAAATGAATCTGCATCAGTGATTATTTAAGTCCACAATAAAAAGTTGGTTTTGTTTTAAAGTTTATCTATGATAACACATCATCATCAAACAAAAGTCTCCCATCATTATTAAAATGATAAACTTGAATGGTAGACAAACAATTTGTAACCTGCTACAATATGTATGTACAAGTGAGGCCACACTTTTTAAAGAAGGCACTATCAATGGATGGAACCAAACAGATGAAAAAAAAATCACTTGTGATGTGAAGTAAAGCACTGTTGGAACACTACTTCATAAACTAGAGGAACTGGTTGTATACACTTCAGTAACTCTCATGGTTAGTGACAGTGAATGAAATTGCTCCTTTGCAAACTGTCAATTATACAGGTGCGTGAAATTATAACTTAATTTCCTATGAAAGATTTTCTATGAAGGCACAAATCTTGCCAGCAGAAAAGTTTGTTCCTCTGTGGTATATCTGTCTCATAAAACCCCTAAAAACAAATGAAGTAGTAATGTGAAAAGGAAAACACTAATCTCTAACGGGATCCTAAGAAGACTCAATAATTGTGATGTAGTATCCAGAGCATCAGGAATAGTGTATTACATGTATTATTATCATTATGTATGGCCAGAAAAACTTCAAACTGACACTGACTATGAGGTTGCTTATAAATAATAAAATTCATTCTTTGAGTTTGGTCTGGCCCTCATGGGCAACAATCATTTTTCAAAAGTGGGGGGGGGGGATAACCTTGATACAGAACTAATGGGAGCACAAACCAAACAGTGTCAGGACTATGTTGGATTCAAGACGTTTTGTCGTGCGATCTGAAGCAATTTCTGACCACTTTAACTATTTATTTAGTAAATGCTTTTGCAAGACTTGTTTTATTGTTCAAATAATTTTATGAGAAATATGGAACAAATGTAGGCCTACTCCCCCCTGCTTTTTTTTATTTAGGTTCTGGGAAAAAGGTGGCAAATGATATGATAACCCCCCCCCACTTTAGCAAGTCCCCCTATCCCTCACAGATTGATGCCCATGCTGACACTGCCATTGCAACAATCACAAAAACTGAAAACTGGCCAAAATTGAGTTTGAATTTTTGTCCCCACTAGGCCTTCAAAAATATTGGTAGATTCCTAATCAGAAAAATAAAAAGTGTGGCCTGAAATATCTACGTGTACATGTGAGTAAACTCTGAAGGGGTAGCATCAGTGTCACATCCAAGGATAACCTTCTTTGTCATATGGTTGTGCCTCGTTGAAATATTCATCAATTGGCTTGCTGAAGGATGTATTCTTCCTGAATGGTGTGTCTAACGTCTTGACTTGTGTGACTCCCTGTGATGAGAAAAAAATCCCAATGTGACAGTGTTAATTTGTGACTCACATCTGAACTATGCAGACCATGAAATGCCTAGTCTCTATCATGAATGACATTTTGTGGTTTTTCAACCGAGAAGGAACAGACTGTATTCAATACATGGAGTGAGTTTGGATGGACTAGATGAAAAGCAGGAGAGAGAGTAAAGTATCTCAAAGTTGTGAAGTGGAAGGTGGACTTCAATTTTGGCACAAAACTGAAACAGATTTTTGGCCAGAATCTGTGTAAAATACGTAAACAAAACCATTCATGACAAATTAAAATGCTTTTGGACAATAGCATTTCTCCAAATGAAAACGTGTGCATTACAAGTTCTTTATATAAGGGAATAAATATGTGCTTGGCTGGTCTTAAATGTGCATCTAAGACTGGCTCAGGAGAGCGGATGCAACTAACACCCAACTGCAGCTGAGGGCCTTATCAGAGTTCATCCTCCTGAGCCAGTCTTAAACATTAGTTAAAGACCGACCAAGCACATATTTATTCCATTCATAAAAACCATTTTAGTCAGAGAGTCACAAAAAGTCAATATATGATAAAATTTCCAAAGATTTTGTTCAAGAATTTTACTTTCATTTTCCCAAACACCCCCGTCCATTTTATGGTATATGCCTTATGCAAGAAGTACAGAAGAATCAGCTTTCACCAGGTCCTGCCATTGTAGATGGACTTTCTTGGTGCCAGGAAAGCTGAGTGACTTATAGTCATGGGCTATGCAGTTGGACCACCTTTGCCAAGGTGTGGGCCCCGTGGGCATCTCTAACCAATGGCAGAGGACATACATTTTATAAAGCAAGAGAGAATCCTCAAAGTTTGGATTGCCCAATGTATAAACATCATTATCAGATGGGTTGTCATAATCAACAATGTACCAACTAACATCCAGTCAAATCAAGAACCAACTTACCGGAATCTTCTGTTTGTGTTCACTCCAGAAGGTGATAGGTTGTTCATTGGCTACATTGTGCTCTAGCTCAGGAGCTGGCAGTTCAGAGACAAATCCTTCCACATCAAAGTCTTTGTGGGTGACTGACTGGTATTCTGGCATCGGTGGAGGTTGGTCAGCCTCATCCTGAACATCTTTGGCAACTTCGGCATACAGTGCTCGCTCCATCAACTCTTTTTTCTTCCCTGTAGAAAACAGTGGAAATGGTCAACATTTTAAGATTTTATTTGTAAGTGCTTCCTACCAAGTACCGAAAGATCAAAATATATAAAAGAAACTTTCTTCTTGGAAATGGCACCACACCGGTGCAGAGGCTGGCTGTGCACATAAATATAAAACAAAGTAAAACAAAAAACTAGTGCTTCTTGTCTGGTCAATCAAATGTCATACTGACACCCTTGCTGGCACATCATGTCCTTTTATACCTTTCACACTATGGTAAACTGTGTGTCTAACTTAAGACTTTCACTGTTTGGTAAAAGCAATTCAGCCTGCTAACTTACCACCCCAAAAGAAGAAAATATCCTGAATATTAATCAGCACTCAAGATTCTGACAGCTTACCAACAGTTCGGACGTTGAGTTTTTCTGGTTGTGCGTAGGACTCCATACATGTTGATAATGGTGTGCCTGCATCTTGGTAGCTAGGAGTGGACAGGATTGCAGTGTGACCATCTTTGAAAGGAAGAGACTTATTCTCATACTTCATGTTGCCCGGGACTTTGTCCAAACCTCGCTCTTGCACTTGACGCTAAAAACAATAACCGATTTAATTTAATTGAATGATTTAAAATTGACTGACAAAGCTGTTCACTTGTATTTGGTGCAACTTATTTGGTATTTTTGACAAGCCTGATTTTTACAAGCTTGATTATAAGGGACTTTGTATTGCTAACTTCAGTTTTCTAAAGTTTTGATCATGTTTGCACTTCAAATATTCTTAAATTATGTAAAGCTGAATAGAAAAAAAAATGGAAAATGAACAGATTATTAATTGCTGGTAGGGAGACTGAGCACGACATTCACAGTATTAAATCTACCAGGCATGATCAATTAATCTTTCCAATCAGTCAACTGCACTACACCGTCGGTAGATACTGTAGGAAATTACGAAGTTTACTTTTTCCCAAGCCAATTAAATCTTCCGCAGCCGCCAATCAGAAATAACAGGTGATCAGCCAATGGCAGAAGGTTCAGCAGGTTGTGCCAAAAGATTGACTGACAACACAGAGATAAAGTGATTGCAAAGACTGACTGACTGCACCTAACATAAACAAGGTAACTCATGTGAGTTTGCTCCAAAAATCAGATGGACCATACTTGCTGTAGCATGAAATAAAGATAAAAGTTAATGATGGGCATGATCAGTGGTCACGCCCTTTCAATCATTTCTGATGCACTAGTTAGTATCAGTCAATCCTAAATAAAATTTCTGACTTTGCAACCCATTATTCAAATCATATTCTAGATAACGAACTTGAAGATCCATTGCAACACATTGCAACTTCAATTTTGCGGAAAACACTTAATCAACATCATGTTGTCCTCAATCAAAACTGCACAACGTCCTTCATATAATTGATAGAGACAAATTGTTACAGCAAAACAATTAAAAGAGGAATGTATAGGTTACGGATTGCAATAGCCATGATTGCACACAGGTATATGTTTAATGTATGTTATTATTATCTATTGTGTTGGCCTGCGCCATGGCTATGTGAACACCGCCCACATCCAGAACGACATGAACGAGTATAACCATTACAGATGACTTAGACCTACCTCCTCAACCCAGTTTTCTAGCAAACATTTTCCGTCTGAATTATAAATTGTTCTTGACGGATTCAGTCCAGACATGATGGCACTCGATGTACAATCACTAAACGTCCGATAATGTGCACGTTTTACAACTCATTCAGAGGCTTAACCCGAATTCAAGCAACGTTCTTCTCAACGAGATTCTCGTCGGATGATTTACTGTTGCTATGCTGGTGTCAGGTGTAAGAGAGGTCACACTGTGGTCAATCGTCATGCTTGAATGACCAGATTAGCCTTTTCCATTATTCTAACTTTGTAAATTACTATATAAATATTTTATATATTGTTTAGATTGCCAAAGTATGTTTTTATTATTTAAACAAAGAAATAAATTATTTTGTTTTGATGAATTGTTTTACTTTTGAAAACTCAAAGCTCAGTTTGTGTCAAAATTTAAAATAATTTTGAAACAAGACTGTCAAAATGTCTCAAGCTTCATGCTGAATGTCGTCGGCTAGCGCCAGCTAGCTAGCTGTTTCGACCGTCTTTCTTGGTTTCAACGCGGTGTTTCTGCTGTTGAGGCTCTGAGAATGGCATCAAAGGTTGGTTGACGTTGAAGGCTCGTTGGGTTCTGGTCTGGTATGAAAGAGTACTGTTCCAATGACTAAGTGTTCACTGTTGTGGGTCTTACCGTAGTTGTAAGCCGGCGTAAACACGGTAAACTGTCATGACTGTAGGCCGCTTAAACAAGCTTGACAACTTCAGACAAGGTCCCATTCTTTCACACGTTACATGCCTTTCCTGTTTATGCACAGGCATGATGGAGCATGTAACTGTGGGATATTTTTTTGTGACAATTCAATCCACGAATCCTTCAAAGTTCAAAGGTGTTATTTCCTCAGGCCTACATTTGGGCCTAGCCTGTTTATAATTTGTTGGAAAGTTGAAAGATACATGTGTATATGCACAAGCCTATCAGACATCACTTGACAAACCTGTGAGACTGGTCTCAAAAATTGCTTTGATATTTTGCCTGCTAAATTTGACTCTTTTGTACACGCTAGGCCTTCTGTTAGTTCTGGAAACCAAAAGGTACCCCCCTTTTGGTCTCAAGAAGTTCATCACTGCTTATGGCTAATATTTAAACATTGCCACTGTAGGGACAAATTAATGATGTCCGTATGAACTTGTTACGCCCCAACTATAGCGTAAGTCCCAACTATAGTTGGGCCCGTCCTAATTAGAGTGCTACAGTTGGGCCGGCCCAATCACAGCAGAGAGGTCCTGTGTGCATGATGTGCCCACTATGTGCCAAAGTCATATTGTTTACAAATGTCATGTCATTGGTCATAGGGCTAGATGAACAGATGAAGTGCCACATTTTATATGAATTATATGAAAAGTGTGAGACACATTGACTTGGATAATGTTGAGACATTTGCCATAGACATAGGTCAACAATAGTTGGGCCAGCCCAACTGCAGCACTACAGTTGGGACTGTCCCAACTATAGTTGGGACTTATGCTATAGTTGGGGTGTAACAAACTCGTCCCCATCATGCCTACAGCATACATGTACATGTAGGCTTGTGTATTCACTAAGCTTTCCTACAATCACGACAATTACTGCTGAATCCTGCAATTATGAAATCGACCAATGAAAACTTCTCAAAGTGGACACATTGTGGTATGTCAACCCTTCTTCGGAAGTTACAATGCTGTGATACCATACTGAATTCCCCCTGCTCAGTGCTGAAAGTGAGTGAGCATGTGGCTCAGCATTTATCAAGTTGGCCTTAATCATTTTGATTTGATCTGATTGTTCATCAGCTTACGAAACTTGTTGTTCCAGCCATTTTTATCAGAGGAGGGCAATGTCTTTTTATTACGAACTTGTAGGTTATAAAGAAATGAACAAACATTCTGTACTGAATAATTATTCACTTATGGAACAAACACCCATGTTTCAAATCGAAAGACACTTAATCTGTTGCATGCAGCCTAATATATACAGTACATGTAGGTCATCAATATTACTGTACAGTCACAAAAAAAGATAAACGTTTTCAATTAGATCCAGATCTAGAAATCTTCTTAGTTTCAAACAGTTTTTTGCTCAATATGCAAAATAATTTTTTCGAAAAATTTATTTATTTTTTTCTGATCATCCAACAGCTAATTTAGCGCCAATTACAAGATGATAATGATTGAAGAAGACAATAAAGAAATGTTCAGTTTTAGAGTTGGGAGGAAATCCTGGATAAATGTTTCACCATAGACTCAGGTAGGGACTGAAAACCCAGTCCACAGTCGAGTAGGGAAATGAACCCAGGCCTTCAAAGGTGGAAGGCAAGGAAAGAAACACTATGCCAACCTGACTTGCCAAATTTGAATTTGAAGGGTGAAGCTGAGTTGGAAGGTGCCAAAGCGAGGCGAGACAGTGGACGAAGAAAGAAAGCCAAAGAAGATGGAGATGGAATAAGAGGGGGCGGAGCTGAGAATAAGACGGGAGGACGAGGATCATGGGCTTGGAAGACTAAGACCGAGAATGCCAAGAAAGTAGAGGCACTCCGAGAAATTGAACAACTGGAACAAAAGTATGACATTGATTGTCTTCTCATTATCTAGTGCATTCCTCTAATTTCATGTGCTCTGTAAACCTTATTATATGCGATGAATTCATCTTCACGTTGGATTGACACTGCCTGTGTTAGTGTTTGTTCCTGAGGCAAATTGTGCAATGTTCATTACTGCTGTCTTGGCCTTTAACAACTTCGCTCTCTATTTTAAAAAAGGAACCACTTCGGCTTGTGTTAATGTTGTGTACTTCCGCATAGTAAACCTGAGTACAACATCTTGATTGAGCTAATTGCCTATGCTCACTCTTGAAATCTTTCACATGTACTCAAACCAGAGACAATTAAAGCTGCGCTCTTGTTGCATGTAAGCTCATCAAGTTTCCAGAAGTAAAATTCCAGTTTTGTTCTGCACTTAATGTCTTAACACACTTCAAATTATCTCTTATTCATGGCATTGTAAGGACAGTAATAAGATGACTTTATAGTAACATATTTATTGAAAAACCCAGAGTATATGTAGTTGCCATGGCTATTCAAAACTTCAAATAGCACGTGTGGAACCAGCGTCCCTGGTTAAACCCGAGTCCCAAGATTTATACATGGGCAAGTGTGGATGCAAAGTGGAGTCTGAATAGCCGACAGTAAACAGTTTCATCTTTAGATGGCTTTCAGATAATATATTTCATGAATTGAATCAGGATCAATAACCTGGACCGGGAGAAGGGAATCCATCTATACAACAAGCGCAGTGATTTCCGCAAGTTGTTCTGCTCACTGGAGGAACAAGAACTCAAGCTGAACTCAGACAGGAAAACTGAAAGTAAAACCTCTCATTTTTCATTGAGAACACCACACTTATTTCAAGAAATAGGGTTGATGTTGTTTTCATCTAATCTTCCGTCTTTTACTGTGAGTCTGAGGTATAGTAGATATCAGCATCTGCATAAACAATGAACGATGAAGCTATCTGGAAATAACCAAATCTGATATGCTAATCTTGTCTACGTACATAAAGTAACATGAGCAGAACACTGGGTAACACAGAGCAGTACTTAGGAAAACTCACATCATAAAGGGAACTTATACATGTACATGTACATGTACTTGCTTGCAATTGACATGTAATCATTCACATGACAGAACTTAAACTACAGCAACAATTGAAGAAGATCCGTGGTAGTGTGACCAAGTTCCAACGAGAACTACGTAATGTCAAACCAACACCTGAATGTAAGTTGAATTCAAAATACTACTTGTGACAATGACATCACCAAAAGGGGGGGAAGAGGTAAATTGAAATGCAGTCCTTTTTTTTAGGAAAAAAAAATATATCCATGGTTCCACCGCAAACCTATCTAGTTTGCTTGTCACCTCCACCATGAAAAGCTTCAACTTTCATCCAAATGCAATCCTTTCGAAATGCATGCAGAAACAATCAGTTGAAGGTGCTAAGTTTGGCGAGTTAAAAAAATCTGAAAGAAGAAATGCTGCTTGTCAACTGTGAAAGATATTTGCCAAACCTGTGCCATGTCGTAGGAAATAATTGTTAATCACACTTCATTAAGAAACATTAGAAAGAACAGAGCTACAAATCAAAAATGAAATATTCTGGAAATTGCTCAATGACTGGAGTAGAGATACTTGCACATGTAAGTTTAAAGTTAGAAAGCTCTGATATACAACACCTGGAAGAATCTGTCTTCAATGCATGGATATGGTGTCGTCTGTTTCCTTTTTTAGTTGTTGAGAAACTGAAGGAGATGATGGAGATGATAGAATCTGTCCTTAATGATTTCAAAGAACAGCAGAAACAAATGTAAGTCTGTCATCAGTCTTCTGGTACAGATTGTTTCCATTTCACCAGTGGGGTCTAGGTGTATTAACTTAGTAAAAAAACTAATGAAATCTTAACACGCATTTATATGTAGATTCGAGTGTTTTCACAATATCTTTAAGTTATATGCCAAAATATGTTCTTTTGCCTCATGATTCTTGTTTCGTTGCTTGATGTTATGGCCTATCTAGCTATGAAGATCTGATGCGTGAAGAGCAGATGTTGAATCAAGAGGTGACTGCACTTGAGAAACGTCTGGAGTCATGGGCACAGGCACCACCCATCACCATAGAAACTAAGACATCTAAACCGAAACCAGTATCATCAGCGAGGAATGTCATGGCTGATCTACCTCCAGAGGTGTCAGCATTTGAAGTAAGGAGGTCAACCGGGTAGTTTAAGAACCAAAATAAAATGAAACAGTTCTTAGGGGATAGAAAGAGGTATTCGAAGGTAACTAGTTTAGGAGTAAACAAATACATGTAAATAAGTACATTTCTTGTTTACATTTTGACATTTCTACCGTTCCTGTATTTTGAAATAGATTTAGTTGTACAGCAAGAACTTCAGACCTATTTCTCTGACCTCATTACTGTGCAATCTATTGGAGTACATCACCTCCATGTATCATGTTATGGACCACCTGGATTGGCTCAATCTCCTCACAGATATTCAACATTGATTTTGAAAATCACCGTCATGTGAATTTATCAATGATTTTGCTTAGTTTCTAAACTTTCAAGGACAATGGATCTTATTTTACTGGACTTCAGCAAAGCTTTTGACAAAGTCCCACATCAGAGACTCACGTTCAAACTAGACTACTTAGACATCAGAGGATCACTTCACACACACCTGGATCAAGAAATTCATGACTCACCGTTATCAAAGGGTCATGCTTGAAGGATCATTCTCATCTAGTGCACCTGTTGTATCCAGCGTTCCCCAAGGCACAGTCCTTGAACCCTTGCTTGTTGTTTTTAATTAACCCTAACAGTCCTCAATCCTTCACCTGTTGGAGGACTGAGGACTGTTAGGGTTAATATCACCCTCCTAATTAAGTTTTTGCATACTGCCAACACCATGCCTATGCATTTATAACCCTCTTGAGGGTGTTTGTGCAGTATGAAGCAGAACATTTACATGATGAAAAAAGTTTTTTAAAAAGTCAGTAGTCAAGGGTAATAAAATCCTGACAATACAATTAAAGTTTGGAAAGTTGCCCTTTGAATTACTGCAAGGCATTATTTCAAGGTTGGGGTAATTTTATTTAATCTATTTCACACGTCACTTTTATGTAGGTCTATGGAAGTTTTGTTCCCATATTTTTAATTAATCTCTATATTTAAGAGACAGATGCATGGATTAGATCTTAATGTTAGACATCCTGTATCCTAACAGTCTATCTATGTCATCAACCTGTTCTTCTCACTGATTTTTAAGCATAGTGTGAAACAGGTTATAATGTATGTAGGATTTCAAAGGGAGTAACTTTGGATCAGTTTGAACATGTGTTGATTGAACCTTGCGATATTTGATCAATGACCTTTCTATGACCTTGAACTCAGAATGCCTTGTAACAAAATGAATAGGAATGCTGTAGCTTGTGTGGTGTTTATAAGTTAAATTTTTTTTTATTTGACTGAAGAGCCAAAGTGATTCATTGATCAAATTCATCCTCATGACAAGAAGCTTCTATGAAATGTTTGAGGCCTGTTGTTTCATTTTCTGCGGACTGTTCCATTTTCTTCAAAGACTGTGAGCTTTGATGTAAGTGCAACCTTCCATTTTCCTTGCTGTTTATTTGCACTGATGCAGCCAATCATTTTTCCCCTGGATCTTGAATTAGCAGTTTTGGCCTGTAGACAATCTTGAAGTTGTACTGTTGTCCTTGCTGCAAGTATTTTATCTAGTTTTTGCCAGGAAACAGTAAGATTTTTTGCGTTTTAATTTCTTGATCACAGAGGTTTTTGCTGCAGACAGGAGGCCACAGAGGAGGTTGGGATGAGTATGACCATGGCACCTTCCTCAGAATCAGGAATAAATTCAAGGTTAGATACACAAAAGAAATCTATGGGAACAGCTGTATCTCTTGGTGTACGAGCCAGATAGGTGTGTGTGTGTGTGTGTGTGTGTGCATCTATAGATTCAAGTAAAGTTAAACAAAGTTTTGAACAAATTTGTGTTGTTTCCTTTTGACAGGAATGACCCCCCTACCTTCAATGATAAAAGCAGCCATTTCCATGTGTATGTTATCTGTCTAATTAATGTATTGAAGGTAGATCACCAATTTCTTTGACAAACTGCCAGAGTTTTGAAGGGGTTACTTGGTGATCAGCAGTACACAAGAACATGTACTTTGACTGCAATTTTGTATTTAGAATAGACACAGTCATTTGTTAAATTTTCAGCATTACATAAGAATTAAGTCAGAGTGATGCTTTTTGCTAAGTAATGACCAAAGGTATTTTTTCACAGTCCATATAATCACACCATGGATGCAGCAAGAAGGGATTTAGAATTAACCCTTCTATGGTTTAACAGCACAGATATGCATGAATGCCAACAGTCACTCTCGTGCATGTATTTTTTACATGGAACACAAATATGCACGGGTTCAATTTGCATACGGTTGGTTGCCTGCACAAAATGACTCAGGGTCTTTTGGGCAGTCCTCTTCACTGCAGTTGGTTTACTGCACATCTCTGCACATGAAACAGTGAGGCACAGTTATTTGACACTGCAAGCTGATATTCCTGTGAGGGATAGTTGGTGCAGTGCACAGTATCAAACAGGTGTGCATCTTTGTGCAGCTGACTAATTGACCCAAAGAGTGACTTCAGCATAGGAGGGCAATAATGCCACTGATAAGTTGGATATCTGTATTGGTCACTCTGAATACTTATGAAAGTCACATCTGGTTATCATTTAACCTGATCTGAATCGGTGTGATACTAATAATTGTCATTTATATTGCAATACTTTCTCAGAATTTGCTCTTTTGTGCGCCCGTCCAAATCTATCGATTTGTGATCATCTGTAGTAGAAGAGCTTATTGTTTGCTTTTATCAGGGCAGGGCTACCTTTCTAGACGAGGCAGCTACCTCTATCCCAGGTCGTAACATCACTGAGGTACGACAACATGAAAACTGGTACCAGGAGTACATGTCTATGATAGAGAAGAAGAAAGATGCTATACAGAAATGGAAGATCATCAAAGAGGTAAACACCAACAAATGTCCAAAACCAGTTGTACTTTCAAGGAACATTGAATTGCATATGCATCTTTCACTTCTGTTCTTTCATGCTGCGATATTTATGTTCATCCACATTAGTGGTAATTGAAAAGCAAAAGGTGCCCAGAGTTGTTGTTGAAAGGAGGTTCATTGGGCAACCAGAATGGTAGATATTGCTTCTGCTGAAGACCCCAGATACTTGAGGAATCCTTAGTTTTACTGTGGAGAATATTATCATGAGAACCCTTCACTGATAATCCCTTGCCTTAAGGCTCAGAAGGATGAGTTCTTAACTCAAGTTGCTTTGGATGACGATGAGAAGAAACAAGAAGAACAACGGAAGGCACAACTCAGAGCTCACAGATTGGAAGACGAGAGACGAGAACAGGCTGAAAAATTGAATGCATGGAAGGTGAGAGGTCCTTTAGCTTGTGTCAAATAACCATCCATGTTTCTTAAGCCTCTCACGAATCAGTAACATTTAGAAAACTGTTTGACTTGATTATTTAAGTTTACTTGAATAGATTGCAATTGTACCATTCATCCAGTTTGTGTTCATTAAGTCTGCCAATGATTTGTATCTGTTGACAGGTCCAGAAGGAACTGATGAAGGCCAAAGAGGAAGAGAAACAAATGGAGGTAGAGATGAGAAAAGCTAAGGAACATGAAAAGCAGAGGCAAAGACAGGTGAGGAATTCAAGGGTGCGGCTGGTATTACCTTGCCCTGGAGGGTAAAGGAAAGGTCACGTTCTTCTTCAGTGGCCTTGTTTTTTGCCTTGAGATGGGAAACACGGGTAAAAAGTCATAGGGTGTGGCTATTTGCAACTCCAAATCCAGGGCCAACATTATAAGAATACATAAC
>NW_019091481.1:458890-478979 GCF_001949145.1 Acanthaster planci | reverse complement strand
ATTGAAACTTCAGGCCATCCATTTTGTGATTTTTAGTTTAGGTCATTGTAGTCAGCAAGTATTTTGCAGCAGTTTTGTGTTATGTATTCAGATTTATTTTAAAAAATCGTGTTAAAGGATTCCCCATTTCATACATGGGACTTTACATATTGACCCCCATGTAAAACTTAGGTTGAGATCAAAACGAGTTCTTATGCAAAACCTATACATTGCAAACAGTGAATAAAATTGTTCTATGCACTAGATAAATGATGAGATTCTTGAGAGACTTTACCTTGGCTGATTTGCAGTTGACTTGACGATATTTTCTTCAGGAAACAAGTATATACATGTCAAATGTCTTCATTAATGGCAAACAATATTGACTTGTTCTTGATAACAGTTGTGATATTAATCTTATTTTAATCAGATTTCCAATGTTTCCCGGCATTTTCGACATTCTGTACCATAGTTGTTATATTTCTGGTGTTTGTAAGGAACTTTTTCTTTTAAGAATACTTACCATGCCACCAGGATGCCACTGATGAGTATCGTCCAGAGTGAATTCTTGTTCAGTAAGAGATGTTTGCATTTGAAATTTTAATCTTTGTAAGTAGTGTTGTGATAACAGTGTCATTTTTCAAGATGTATTTTTTTTGGTGTCATTTTTGACCACAATATTTACAGGTGGAAGTTCAAGCCGAGAGAGATCCATCCAGACTCTATAGATTAACAGAAGGTTGGAAAGAACGAAAGAAGGACACCTCAGCATCATCTAATGGACCTGTCTTACATATGCCTCATAGGTAGGTTGTTTGCAGTATTTTGAGCTGAATTGATTTTTTCTTTCAAAGTGATGCGTGCCAGGAGAAATAACTTCACAGTTGTTGTTTTGGAACATTTGTGTTTCATTTAAAACAAGGAGAACACTTTTTATTTTTTGGACAGAGCTGTACCATCATGGCGAACCGGCTTATAGCATCTAGGAAAAACCAAGCACTCTGTGACTGAGCCTAATTACTTATATAAGGACAACATGGCTGGCGGAATGTACTCTCTCTCTCTGTAAGGTCACGTTCCATACAAGTATGCAAATGTCGTTTGTATGAGGGAATACCATCAAATGCGGTCAGAAGCAGCTCTAGCGACCTCTGCGATGGCCAGATCGTCTTGATGTCATGTTGCTGTCTTTGCTCTCAACTATTCCTTTGATGATTGTTTTTGAAGGCAGTTATGTCTGGTGGCATATCATTTTTCTGGTCACAGTATCAATCTGCAAGGTTTTCTAAACACCAAACTGCTATATTGCCCACTCGTTGGCATGCACTATGACATTTGATAATGGAAAACAAAGAGGTGAAATGAAATGCTGACAATTCAAATTCCCATCGTCAAGTGTGGTTAGACCTGACCATCATTAGATCCATTCCTTTGGTCAGCTCGATTAACCCCATTTCTGATTTCAGTTTTTATGAACTTTGAAGTACAATGTACTCTTAGTTTCTTTGCAGCTTGTCACAAGATGTGACAGAAAATGTGAAATGAAATGCCTCTGGTTTTATTCTGTGAAAGAATCTCACCACTTTGTACATGTTGCGACACAAAGATTTTTAATTTATAATTTGAAAATTGATGAAAAAGAGCCATAAAGTCAAAGGTCACGTGGCAATCTTCCCCAACCCTTGTATGTGCAGCCTGTTGTACCACCCTCTATAATTTTTGGAAAGAATGATTTGCGTTCTTTTCACAGATAAGATTTAACTTTAGAATTTTTCATAAATGCAGATTTTTCCCACCAATTAATTAAAAAAAAATTCATAAACTGCTAAACTCATGTTGGTCTGCTATTTAAATTTTAAGTTTTACCTAATCGCTACCTTCTTTTCCTTTTATCTGCATATGAGTACACCAAGTTCACTGGTCATTTATTTTAAAGTTTTTACCGAGAGATGTAATTTTTTGGCATATTTCTTTTAGAGGTCAGGCAGTTTTTTGAGATTTCATAAATGTGCTTGAAAATATTTTACAAAAGCCTTTTTCAGAGGTAATTTTCAAATAAGTGAGGCCCAGGCTATACGCTGTAGCTGCTGTGCCGAACTCAAATGATTCACTTTTTTAAAGTTCAGCATGGCTATAGCACGGCATTTAGTGTGATTCGGCTCGGCAAATTGAATTTGGCACGGCAAACCCTTTTAGCTTGACAGGGTATGCCGCACTATCGTCGCTTCGGATGACATTGGCACTGCTTTGTTTAAGGTCAGTATTTAGTGCAACTGCTGGGCTATTGCTTCATTGCTTATTTGAATCAAGTTTGGCATGGCAGTAGCACTGTGTCTAGTCTTGGCCTAAATGACCAAAAATGGAAAGTTACAAGTGTGCACATTTGCCTTCTATTTGAGTTTGCTATCCGAGATCAACTTCTCAGCTCTTTTGTACAATTTGTCAGTTATACATGTACATCCCACTTCACTTTGACCTCTAGGATGAGTACGGATAAACACAAGTGAAGTAGTTGAATTCTAAAGATCAGTTAATAGCCAAGAGTTTTATCCTGAACTGAATATTCTACCAAATCTAACTGAACTTGTCAAAGAAAATAACAGGGGCATTTTCAGTAACAGATGTACATGTATGTGTGCTCTGTCTAAAGTGTGGGTCAGTACATGTATCTTGTACTGAAATAAAATTCATAAAGAGTTTAGCTGCAATAGATTTTCATAAGGACTTGGGGCTACAGGTCAACCATTTACTCCATTTTAGCGACGTCAATTTGTTACATTAAAAAAAACTAGATGTTCTTGTTTATGTGTACATATTTATGCATTTAAAAATTGGATTTAAAGCAGTTTTTTAATTCTGATGAATGTCCATATCCAGGACACTTTGACTGTTTCTGTGGATTGGACGGCATCAAATGGATTGGTTGTTTTCCATGGAATTTTCTGTGATTGTGGCATCTTGAAAAATAGATTTGCAAATGGAATTAATTTTTCTAGGATTACAGCAATAAGTGGACTTTGACAAGTGACAATGCATATATACATGAACTTTCAAGTTTTGAATTAAGAGTGTCTCAAATAAGGCAAGTGGGAGAGTGCGCACTTTTTGTTTGTGAGTGCATTTTATGAATACGCAACTTCAACACATTGCAAGTTTGTGTTTGCTGAGATATGACGCATCTGGCTTGGAGAAGTCAAATTCTTAACTTTTGCTTAGAATTGAGATGTCCTGCACTGATCCAGTGCAAAACTAAAAGGCACTTTTTAATTCAAGGTTTGCACTTGAACTGTTGTAAATACACAACTACATTTACACATACAAAGTTGAGAGCATTTCACAAATTAAAGAATCACTGAAGATTCATTCTCAGTTTTGACTTGCCGACTAGTTCCTGATCAGTGTAGTGGAACAGTTGTTTTTTGCCCCAAAAGGCACTTGCATTAGGCCATTCAACAAGACCCCAAGATTATTTGAAATGTGTTTCGGCACGTTCTGTCATTTTGTCTGATCAGCTGACGACAGTCTATGGCCAGATGCAATTGTACAAAAAGTTATCCAGCCATCAAAACAGCACATAATGAATACCACGACAAAATACAACATGTACAAATTTACCTGTACAGTTGTACCTGAAAATGTGACTAAAAGTAATGCAATGATGCACTTCAAACTAAAACTGACACCAAACTGTCCACAAAACCACAATATGGAACATGTGCTTATTTCCAATTAATGTTTATTTATTATATACAAAAGAATAACAGACAAGGACAATTTACAAAAATCATTAATTTTACATAATATGAAGACACGATTTTTTTCCACAAACATGTACAGTATTTGGAATTACCAATAATTTGAGTTGTCAAAAGTTGTGTGGGAAACTTTGACAGACAAGCTTTGATTGAAATGGGTTCCCAAGCTTCAGCTAAATGTGGCTTGCTGAATTGTAAAGTACAAGCATAAGTGATACAGTGGAAGTTGGACTAGTTCCAAAAAGGCCGAGCTAATTTTCAGATGCATGGAATCCAAGCCCATTTTTCATATGTGAAAGTTATTGCTCCCAACTTTTCAATGTATTCTTGATGAGGGGCTTAAGTTTTTTATAAGTCTATTGTAAAGCTCTCATCAGAATTCGGATTGCACTTAAAACTATTTACATGTACATGCAGCGCTTACAATAGCCATGCAGAAAGGTTGGGTACAGGTGCTGTAGGTGCTAGTGTATTTCTTAAGGCAAGGATGAAATTCTTTAGCTCAAAGGACCCTCATGCCATTGGAATAAAAAACCTGTACATGTACGTGAAGGCTTAAAATCACTTACAGGAACACTCAACTTTATATTTAATATTAAACTTTCAGCATTTTGAAACTACCGTCTTCTGAGGAAATGTCGAACTCCAGTTTGGGTTCTATCAATTATGGATCATAATGAAATATGTCGACATTTCTGCAGTGGCTATTAAGACTACAATCAATGGCTATTTACAGGCCCGTCTACTGAGTAGATCTTAAAAAGGTCAGTCCTGGTTGGCAAGGTCAGTAACGACCGATGATGTTAGTTGTTCGACGTTACTGATGCTCATGAACTTGCTGCTTGCATACTTCTTCCTGACAGCCTGAAAAAAAGCAACATAAGAAGCTTTATTACAAATGGGTTGTAACGAATCCTGCAACTTTCACAACTAGAGATGTGAGTGAGTGACTACTTGTCACTTTGACGTGCTTGAAACAGAAAATGTGTTTCATAGTAGACATGGTTCTCAAACCATTTTAGGAAGTTTTAATTATTTCCGAGAGGAATTAGTACATGTATTAACCACTTGCCACCGAGGTTTTTCAGTACCGGACATGTATGCTTTATACGTGTGGTGGGGTCTCCAAAATCGGACAAAGGGAACAGGGCCTTGTTTTGAAACAATATACCACGGTTTGGGGCATTTAGTGTGAGCGGATTACCACCGAGGACAAAAGCACTCCACCACCGCAGCAATGAGCCACACAGCACAGCTGCATACTAATCTGGCCCCTATTGAAAAGAGGTCAGCAGCGCACCGTGCCAGGTTCGTAAAAAAAGGAAGTTGCATGACACCGCACAATCTGGGTTCTTTTTAAAAGGCTGCAGGCCTGGCTGAAATACTCGGGCGTCAATAGATTTTTGTCTGTCGGACTAGAGTAGCCACCAGACAGTCATTTGTGTGGGTTTTAACGTCCTTAATTGAAATGAGTTTTTGAAGAATTTTGAAAACTGAAAATGTCCCGATTATGTGCACTGCACTTTTCAAACCACCCAACAGCAAGTGGTTCAGAGCAGATAAGCAGGGTGAAACTGAACCAATCATTTTTTCTGCCTTGGAGAAAGTTTCTACTTAGATCAAAACAGGTTTTTTTTCCCGATTTGAACGGATATTTGCCCTTTGAAATATTGGAGGGACTTGTACAACTCATATTTCAGCCAAATTCATGTTCCCACAATGGGCCCTGAGCTGGACCAAGAGAGGGCTCAACTTTCCTAGTCAATCGATGCTCCTTTAGTAGATACTGCACATCGCCGGTTAATGATCTACAATGAAATACAAACGTAGTTGCATCGCTACCAACAAAATGAACACTGTCTAACATGGCTCTCTTCAACTCATGGGGGTGCTTCAGCTCAAGGTGGATAGTTTGTAAATCACTTCAGTGTTTGAAAGTTTATTTATGGTCTTTTTTCTCTCGTCCCTTCAAGATACTTGCATCAGGACTTGCAGGATTTATTTGTATTCTTTGCAAGGCACACCCAGGACCTTTGTTGACAGAGGCAAACGCACCTGGTATTTGTTCTTAGGTGCATTGCAAAGGAGTGTGGCCATCTTCTTTACAATCGGGGTCAGGTGGTCTTCACAGTAGCAACTGTAGTGCACCAGAGTCTTAGTCTGAAATAGAAAAGATCAATTACATGAACACTATTATCAAATGATTAATGAATGTGCCTGCTAGTCTGGCATTTTGTATCATACAGTCAACCCTGTTACAACAAAGTTACAGGAACCAGACAAATGACTGTTATAACCAGGAAGTGGGGAACTCTAGCACTCCCACTAACATTTTTCAACCAATGAGGGTTTGTTTCTTCTCAAGGGGTATAGACAATACACTAGTTTGAGCAAGTTCCAGGCCGAGTTTATGTTGAACACTCAATGTGACGGACAAATCCTAAATGGAACTAAACATTACCATGCCTTTTAAGTTTTGATGGCATAAAGATGACACAAATTGACACAAGGAGATTTGTTAAACTTACCCACTCTGCGCCTGGTTCTAGAATCTTGGTTGATAAACACAGGGCGGCAGCAGCTATCTCTGACGGGTCATACTGAACAAAGCTGTACTCTGGTAGTGTTAACTCCATTATGTACTTGGCCAATGTGTGCTTCTGTCCATCAACCTGCATCAAGAGAATGATGGAAGAAACAATGTTCACTTTCAATGTTAACTAGGTCAAAACTCAACCTGCTTTGGGGAATCTGTGGGAACTTCTGATGTGCAAGTTATTCTCCATAGGTGTCTCTTAAATGACCTCACTTCCTACAGGTTGCCACGTGCATCCACAATTTGCTTTCAAAACAGTTCAAACATGTTCTTTATGAAAGTATAATGTACATTTAGATTTAATAAAGAGTTGTAATAAAACACGTACATGTATATGGATAAACAGTGCGCGTGTATAGAACACTTGCACACTGTGCACACATTGGTGTCCCATGAGAGAAATCTGGGGATGCTGATGAACCCTTGCAGTTCTAAATACTTCATCTGTTGGATTGCAGGTTGTTATGGTTACCAGCCATAAGAGTCTCAATAAGTAGGTATTATCAGCTTGATAAACATGGTCCAGGATGTCCCCCTTTCAAAAGGGGAAATGATTAAGAAATCTGTCACCCTAGACCCAATAAGATATGCTACAGACATACCCCACCAGCTTTGGAATTGCGTCTGAGGAAGTGAATGCAGAGAGGTTTGCCGAGATTGAAGTCAAGCTTCCTGAGGATATCGCATTCCATGGCAAGGATCTGAGCCTTGCTGTAAGCGTTATCAGTAATGTAGACAAAGTCTCCAATCTCTGGTGGGTACATCTCCTCAAACTTGGCTGCAATCAGCATGGAGGTCACACCAACCAGTTGTAGTTTATTCTTGGATACAGACTGCACCTGTTGAAATAGAAACTTAAAAACTTGACATGCAGACCAAACAGATGTTGGTCATTGGACAAATAAGTGCATGAAGCACATATTGGTATTATGCACCAGGCACTGTTGAACATGCATGAAAGAACATATAGCTGGGCACTACGTACATGTATCAAAGGGAAAACTACTACAGTCAGATTTCATTAATAAGAGCACTGTTAAAACATTCTAATTAAACGCTGCCAAATTTTGAGGTCCCAATCCTTTGCTCTTCATTGTTCTCATTCCTGAGAATACAAGGTTCCTGTTGGGTCAAGGTTATCTGCAAAGTCTGAAGAAAGTATTAAGCTTTGAGCATTTTGAAAATTTTGACAATGGAACACCACGCACAGCATCATATTCTAAGTCCACTCTCTTGAAATAGGAGAAGAATCGATCTTTGCCTTTTAAGTGACCGTAAGTTCACATACTTAAAGACTCACCTTCATAAATCGAAGTCCTACATTTTGGTAATACTAGTACTTGTAATACAAGAACTCTGATTTAAAACCCTTCAAGTCCTGAATTGAGGACTGATGAAGGCTGGTGGGGATCAAGAGATCAGATACATACCTCAAGATATCTGTCAAGGATCTGGATGGTAAGGAAGAGCGTTTCCTGAAGGAGATGGAATCGGAGATGAACTTGAACCATCCAATCAACCAGGATTGTTCTCATTCGCTCTGTAATCTCCTGACTAGCCATGTAGTCTGTCCTTACTTTGAATACGCGCTGTGTGCAGGAATCAAGGTTAAGATAATTTAGTATACAAGAGGCCATAATTCCTATCAGACATGTGGATAAAAATACGACTGATTTGCATTATGGCTATTGTGATATGATCCTTCGACAAGGTTACATGAAAACATTGAGGCTTTAAATGATGTGTTCCTTGCGGCTCACGGACAGTGATAACCTAAAAGAAATTTCAAATGCCGGTTACCTCAAGATGTCTCATATACTCGTAGATTTCATTGACATACTCGCTGCAAAGCTGTGGGTTGCTATGGTCATCTTTGTCAATGTCATCAATGCCAATGTCAAGCAGGTTCTGTGAGAAAGCTTCCAAAGCGTGACTGACATCGCTCATGTCCATGGGCTCGGGGGACAGGACCTGGAATAAAGGTACAAAAAAGAAAATTTTGCCATTCAGTGGAATCAAGATTTCAAGGCAGCATATATTTTTCAGATTGAAATTGGCATGGTTAAATTTCCTTGCTACCAGTCTGAATTAATGTTCACCACATTGCGAGACTTTCATAATTCGCAGTCGAGGGTGAACCAACTTTACCTTTTTAACAGGTTCCACACCGAGTCCAGCGACAGACTGTAGGGAACTGGTGGCCTTGGATTTCGTCATTCCTTTCTTCGGTTTAACATCCTGCAAAATCAACACAAGGAAAATATTACCCACTGTGTGATATAAAAAAAGCAGTATTCAAAACTTCTTTCCCATGAAACAAGTTTGAAATATGCAAAGGGTCGACAAAATTCAGTTTTACACCAAGTTCAAGAATGCAGTGAATGAGGGACTAAAAAGAACTTAAGATTGAAAAGCATCCAAGACAAATACCATCCAGTAAGACTTTCCAAATGGACAGTTGACATTAATGACATGATCAACTTCAGGAATCAAGCATTGAATTGATGAATAACAAGCAACTTTGATCGAAATTTTATATTCGTTCTGTTAGACTGGCACGTGCCTGGTTGAAAGGCATTCTCTTTTTTAAGCACTTCCCCCCTCACAACCAACAATGCAAATAACTGCCCCCATTACGCTTTTTACCAGGCAGCAGACAAAATGGGCTATTCCACTTGATTTTCTTAAAGGGATACACAGATCTCTTTCTCTCCATAGACAATACCTTCTTCGCAACATCCTGTATGTTATTTCCTGCTACATTACTGATGGTCTCTAGAGCACCTCTTGTGCCTAATGTCGACTTGATACTCTTGGATGCTGCTCTGGTGACCATTTTCCCATTTATTCTGACATCAGCATTTTCACCATTTGGCATGCCCAGCTTGGCATTGCCAAGGATATTCTGTAAAAAGGAGTACAAAATTTCAATTTAATATTCTTCAAATATTTTTAGGGTATACATGTATTTGTATAACCTGAAAGTCCTCAATCCTCCAATTTCAATACGATTGTACATGAGCAGTTGCTATTGTTACAGTTTGGACAGGTTTCTGTGTACTTTCTTGCACTAGTCAGGTGCACTTAAAACAGGAACCAGACCAGACAGGGACTTTGTTTCCCTTTGAAAAAATCCTCCAGCGTTATGAATCTATCAAAGAAACAAAAAAAGTATAGATGTGATCGGTGCGCAATTTGTGTCTCAAGCGTGCTATAAAGGCAGCTATTATGGTTAGCGTTCAAGCAGTAGAGGCACACATCACAACGTAGAACCTGTCCTTGCAATTAGCATATGGAGAAGTCCCAATATCCCTCTAAATGGGGACAATTTTTCAAGTGAGCTTGGTGATCCTACCATTGCTCTTGTCTTGGGATCCTTTTAATGCCTTAATTGGATTCAGTAGAGGGAAACGCCCAAGGCTGTCGTTTAAGAAAATTCTAGTTTACTTCTAGGATTGCAAGCAGGAGTCTGCGATGGTACAAAGGATGGAGGAAACAATTTTTCTGAAAATCAATTCTTTATGACAGTTAATCAAGTGACGTGGCATAAACTTCATAAAAACAATTCAAATAAGCATATATGAATGGAAAATATAGAATATATTGATAATAGCATGTGGATATTTTGACCTGCATGTACATGCAAGCCCACTTGGGAAAATTTCCCCGTTTAAGAAGACATTCTTTCAGGGAACTGTCTTTGTCCCCAAATAAAGAGACTTCTCTGAATACAGGGACAGCCCCCCAGTTGTGACGTGTGCCTCTGGTAGTAGGCTCTACTGTTGACCGAGCAGGTATTCCCATTTGCTCAGAAGCATTGATCTCCATTCTCAAAAGCTTCCAGATCTCTTTCAATTATTGGGACAGGCACCAGTGAAGCTGGGAAAAGTAACTCGAGGCTAGAATTCCGGTACAACCTAATAGTTTTGGGGGTCGTTTCAAAATTTGTTTTCTGGGATCCTAATTTTTCATGCTTTTACTTATAAGTTAAGTCGGAATTAAATATCAACAAGGGAATTTAATAGGCCTACATGTAACTCTCGCCATGTACCACGAGGCAATACACAGTATGCCCTATAGGGGCTTAGCATGGCTAGGGTTAAATTCAATGACAATGAATGGAAAAGAACAAGGGGTCCAACTCGGGCTCCACCATGTCAACATAAAGATGCGTCTTCGATCGGTCACGACAATAAGGGAACAATGTGCAAGTCCTCAATCCTGCCTGAAAACAGTCGAGAAACCTACAGACTCCGAAGGCCTACCTGCCATGCCTGCCTACTGTTTTAAATGGTCACACATGTACTTTCAGGAACGCTCAACTAAATAGTCATTCATTTACATCCTGAAATACCTATGTATATCAGGAAAAAACAGACGTGTCCTTCCGTCTATAAAAGCTCGGCAAGTTCTGCACAATCAACTTCAACAAGTTCAAAAAGAAAAACTACGGCTAAAAATAATATAACTGGGCTTTAAAACTTTGAAACTTACCGTGGACCCTCTCACTCTAAGAGACATTTTTTAGGCAAGACAAGCCTCGGGATACGAATTCAAGCTTCTTGGAGAAATCTCGAGCACTTTTTTTTGACTGTTAAATCTCTTCCGCCGGGGTTTTTAAATTCTCTTCCGTGCGTGTACTTCGTACAGCATCCCAATGTGAACTAACCGCATGCAAGGCGCACGTAAAGTACCTTTCGAACAGTCGCGGGGATAACGTGATTCGTCAGGTCACAACAACATCGGATGCTGATTGGTTAGTGTGGCGTGACACAACAGGTGCAAAAATGCAGGGCCTTGGATACAGGCAGGCGCTTCCATTTCAGACTGAGGGGTGGACATCTAAAAATAGGTTATTGCGCGGTTAGCAATCCTTTCGACAGGTAACTTATTATGAGTTATTACGTAACAAACTATAAGCAGTTGCGCATTCCGAGTACGGGGGCGGGGAACTTGCTTGGCCTCATGTTTGGATTTGTCAGAGAGAAAGGATAATGTTACTGATTAAAACAAAATGACATCATACGTAGTCGCTGCACTTGTCACGTCAAGGATCGAGGCCGCCACAGAGCAGGCGGATCCTCAGCGCTGCGGTGTGGAGCGACTTACCAGCCAACCTCCCTCACGCGTGCCCAACTTGGTTTTTTGTTTTAGTCATGGTTTTAACTGAAATCATGGAGGAATAAGAATGAAGCCGTCTTGGTGACTGTGGGGGCCCCTCTTTAAGTTGCAAAAAGCTTGTCAAAATCTCCAAAATGTAGCCCAATTAAAGGCCATAAAATTTCCACATTTTCTGGCTCCCGGCCCCAAGTTTTTTTTTCGCCTGATTTCGTTCTGAATGACTCTTTGCTTGTCACGAAGAAGAACTTTTGTACACAAAATTTACAAAGGTCCATCAACCGGCTCTGCCACAGTAGAAAATAACACCTTTACCGTCGTAAGAAACGATTCGGAATGGTAAAATAGCGTAGATATACAACATTGTCTTTCTTAACAGATTGCCTGGCCTTAGGAAACTTTGCTGAATCCCAAATGAAACTTTAACACTATGAGAACAAAACCCGGGATGAAAGCCAGATCGATGCACTAGCTGAGTTCATCTCCATTTTCTAAAGTGCTTGCCTTCACTTCGAGAAAACAAGGGGGGGGGGAACGAGGGACTAAAATAAGTGGAACCCCCCCCCCACCTCTTGAATGCTACAAAGAGCGAATGGGATAGGGGAGACAGAAATCCGTTTGTTACACTTCGGTGCTTTGTGAAATAATGACACTCTCCCGGTAACGTGTAATACTGTACGTATTGGTGATAGGGTGATGACGGAGGGTGGCTGGAAACCGTGTGAAAACTCATTTGTCTCCCTCCCCCCAAGTTTGTTTCGTTGGATCTGTGCAGTTTTTCCGATGCTAGTATGATACTTAAATATTTTATCTTCCGTCTTCTCATATTTTCCAAATAAAACAATAATATGTGCCTAATATATGTATATGCACTCAACATGTAGTTGGCTTCTAAAATGGATACTAACTGAAATGGCCGAAAGTGAGTTAGATTGTTGACAAGTCCTCAAAAGAATGAAGAAATTCTGAACATGAGCATGATAATCTTATCCTGAGATGAAAAACTCATGCGGATGTATTACCGAGTTACCTTTATACCACTAGCTGTCTCTTAATTGATTGCATAGGGTCATAAGAAGCATTCATTTTGCTGGCACAAAAAACTGGGGATGATCCTATGGTCCCCCCGTCCAAAAACTGGATGAATATATCCCCATAGCCCCGGTATTTGCCCCACATGGTTGAAGAAATTTTATGCACGGAGGTAAAATACAGAAAAGCAGGCACCTTCTACAAAAATACATTCCACGAAAATAAATATTTTATTTCAGCAATGATCACTTCCAGGAATCAAATTATGTACACATGTTCTCTATATTTACAAGTTTAAAACTGATGACAGCATTTAATTGATTGAAGATACTGTGTATTAGTTTTTTTTACCTAATACTTGTATAGTAACCCTGTTTTACTCTAACTTTATTGGATCATGACAACCATGTATTTGATTTTTCAATAAAGACTGATCACAGTAATTGCTTAATAAAGAAAACCAAAATCCTATGCCACTGGCACGTTTACATTTAGACAATCCTTAAAACACAGCAGAGCATTCAATAATTAATGTGACATATATGATTACATTGTTCTCATTAAAATACACAATTCTAAAATGCCCTGAGCTTTAATCGATCACACTTAACAGTATATAACCAGTAAAACTGGTCTGGACACACCTTGAAACAAGTTTGAAACTGGTGCACAATGAATAAGCTGTTTGTACTTATTAAAACTAATCACTAACTTAACTGTAACAGACTAACAGGGCTAAATCCTCCAATGTCAAGATGATTTTACATACACCTAAGGGCCCACTGCCTCAAAATCACCCTGGAGGCATTTTAAGCCGAGCAGCTATTAATTTTTACAGACACAGTTCAAACTTCAGACCTTGAAGTTTCAAGTCGATTGTTACTGGCTCTGAAGTTTCCAGTCATATGTCACTGGCTCTCTACCTATTACTTGCCAAAATGCCCCAAACTGACCTGAATATCAAAGCAATGTGTCAGCAGACCTCCTTTCTAGTTTCTAAAATCTTTAAGTAGCGTATTACAAGGTGTCTCTATGACACACTCTGACTTTAAGATGTAATCATAAACAGCCTAAACTCACTGGAAAGCTCTTTTGAAATACGTTGGATGCTACAGCAGCTAATTTTCACTTGAAAAGGTTGGGTACATCAAGAAAAATAAATTAAAAAAACCCCTAGAGGTTGGAATTAATAATACTGTGTTTTAATATGACAAACTCGTGACAGAAACAATTCTTAAGTAATACCTGTCACAGTTCATCATTTGAATAGCTTGTGACCGAGACTTGTGCCTGACCTGTGATGACTTGATCATAACTTCGTAAGGAAGCTTTTGGTCCTGATTCATTCAAAATGTGCTTCAAATTCTTCAACAATTTTAAAACAATGATAAAGATGTAACAAAGCAAACAATACAAATTGAAAGAGTTGGGTGATGCCGAGGCTATTTGATAGTCTTTCACAACAGGTGCACTTACAGAGACTGGGCAATCAATTAATTGATCTAGCACTCATTTTAATATCTGTAAAAATACAAGCAATCTGCCAAGTGTAATGCATACTGCTTACAGTTGGTTTGATAACTTCTGCTTATCTGACAGTGCTGCTTACTTCAATCCTCAGTTAAACAATTTCATCCAATAAACCTAACATGATGATGTCACCTTTGTTTACATGTGTGCTTCCCTATGGCAGTGAGGTTAGATGTGATCCATCGAGCCCCCATAGGAAAGTGTTCATGTAAACAAAGCGTGAGATCATTATGCTTTAGGTCTACTGACAGCTGGATTCTGTCAGCAACTGCATGACTTTAAATAAAATCAGGTGATTCCTCAAAATGCTTAGTTCCAAGGGGGTGAACTGCCTCGAGCAGAAACACCCCCTCACTGGTTGAAAAGAGCCACGTTGGTGGGGAGTGTTCATTTTGTTGATAGCGATGCATACACATTGCATGCATTTCATAGTCGTCAGTGAACCAATGATGTGCAGTTTCCACCAAAGAAGCCTCCATTGCTAGGAAAATCACCCCCTCTCTTGGTCCTGCTCAGGGCGGATAGTCCATGCAGGTTCTATTTTTTGCACAAACTGCATAAATGGATTTAAATCACTGGTACTGGGATACTTCATTTACGACAGGCTAAGTCTTCTCTATCTAGAGAGTGACCTTGTAACTCTAAAATTTTACAATATTATGTATTACTTAACCAAAGTTCTTTGTCTTGGTTTAAATGGGTATCAGTGTGGTACAAGAACAGCTTGTGTCAAAGAAAGTGATAAGAGAAGTGACTTTGGTAAATACCCTCAGTTTTGCTGTCTGCCTTACATATTCCATTGAACTCTAGGTCATTGATGTCGTTAGCCATTCTGCAGAAGAGATATCATGTGCTTCTCGATTGTAAGTTGCACTGCAGGGGAAGAGAAAGTAGTCTCATAAAAATAACATGAAACAGCCACAAACTTGCAAAACAATAATGAAGGTCAATTGAGCATTATTTCTGTCATGTAATCATCATTTGATCGCTTTTTTGTGTGTTACGTTGTCATCTGTTATGATGCAATGGTAACAACAGAATCAATCCTACCATCACTATGGTAACAACAGTACAAATGGAATCAAAAAGCAACAAACCCCTACCATCTCTGTATCGCCAATAATGACAGTAGAAACAGAATCAAACCTGCAAACACTATGGGCCACAGTAGCAGTAGGAATGAAATCAAACCTTCACTGTGGCCAGCAATTGTACAAATGGAATGAAAAAGTACTGATAAATACCTTAGACAGTTTCCCTATTCAACAACGTGCAGTATGACCTTGTATTAACATTTGAAAATGCCTGCTAAGATGTGATAATGTCTGTTGCATAAAGCACGCACTGGCACCTGAATACAAGACAGTATAATCAATTCTGACTGGTCAAGAATCTGTGTGCACAAGGCTCGCCACACGCACATCAAATCCATATAAGGAGATTCTTTTGGGGAACTTGCACAAGGAATGCACCATAAAAGGACAGGGGTGTTCCAGAAAAGGAAAGTAAAATTCTAGAAAAAGTCATTGGAAATCCATCATATATTGGCTTCTTTTGACTAAAAAAGGTATTTATGAATGGGAATAAATATGTACTTGACTGGTCTTAAACTAACATTCAAGACCAGCTCAGGGGAATGATTGCTGATAATGACCTCGCCGCAGCCAAGCACATATTTATTCCCTTAATAAAATATGTCATATCGCCCACAGTGACAGTAGAAACAGGATAAAACTTGTTTTATTCCTATGAGCAAGAATAACAGCAGGAATAAGTCCTCACCTGTCTTCTTGAAGTCTATTTCAATGAAATTAATACGTACCTTCTCTATGACCAAGGGCAACAGCAAGACTTAAAGGGGTGTGTCCACCTTCCGTTTGTACAGTTAAGTCAGCTCCAGCCTCCAAGAGCAGACGTACACATACGGGATGGTTTTTATACACAGCATACAGCAGTGGTGTTCCTTCATTCTAGCACAAGTGAAAACCACAATTACAACCAAAGTTCTTAACTTTACATGTATTTGCTACACTACTTTGCACACTGCATCAAGTTGACCCAACATATGGTTTGAGCACATTGTCTAGGATATCCTAGGTGCAGATTGTGAAGATTTCTGGCTTAACTCCAAATAATGCAGTGACAAGGTTAACTGAACTTCACAGCTGAGCATCAATGACATCACCCCAAGTAACATCACTCATCAGTAGCATTTCTGTAAGCCTTGACTCAAACAAAGCCAAAAATGAAAGCTTAGAGTTTTCACAAGTGATCTGTAATTGCCGGCAGTGGCTTGCACATAGTGTATGTAAGATTTGAAGTCTATACATCTCATTTTATATGTACACCTTGTTCTCATTGCTATATTGCATGGCTTCCTGAACCACTCTTACTTTAAATTAAGTTTTCATCCAGGACCTGGAAGGGAATTCTCCTGTTTTTGTCCACAAAAAAGGTTAGGTTTTGTAGGATTTTCGCTCTTCTCAAATAGACAGTGTCAATGTTGCAGTATAATACTTATTGTTTTTTGTTTATTGTGCATTTTGCGTGTGCTTTGTCTTTCTAACAAATTTCATCTGTTGATGTTCCATGTGTTTTGTTGTACCCTGTTAGATTTTAGTGTTTCCATACGATTGTAAAGTTGTCTAATTTTAAAGTTTTGTTTTTACTGTATATGTATCCTTTTATGAGTGTTTGCAGGGCCCTTAATGGAAACCAGTTTTGGTAAACTGGGCCATACCTTGGATAAATAAAATAAATAAATGAATAAATAAAACAAATAAAAGCCAACATTATATTTATCTTGACAGCCTGCAATCATGTAGATGTAATTCAAAGTTGCATTATAAGTAACTTGAATTATGTCAAGTGAGTTCAATCTGTCAATCTTGAGTTAGAAAGGCAAAAGATGTGACAAGAACTGTACACACAAAAGTCTACTGAAGATTTCAGTCCGTTCTTACCCAATCAGATTTATTAACATCTGCTCCCTCAGTGAGCAATAAACGGATGATATCAATACATCCAACACTGCTAGCAAAGGCTAAGGCAGTCTCTCCATCTACACTTTCCTTAGTGACATCAGCGCCATGGGCCAGGAGATGCTGGACGATGTCCGTCTGCTGGTGAGCACACGCCCACATCAGAGGAGTGCAGCCGTCTGCGTCGAGCTCATCAATGTCAAGTTCCTCCTGGAACTTCTCTTCAAGGACGGCAATCTCACCTTGAGCAGCCAGCTGGTGAATACTGTAATCTGGGTTTGGAATTTGAAAAGATGTACAAGGAAGATGATGGTACAAGTTTTTATTATGGGGGCAAGTTACTTCAAAATTAGATTATCATTAAGTCGCTGAGGGTGACGAAGGTCTGAAAGAGCACTTGTTTTGCTTAATAACTGGGCCAAGAGACCAGTATTGAAACCTAAGTCAAGTTAAGGACCTCAAATAGTGCAGTAAGAGTGTGATGTTGCAGCTGAAAACTTAGGTGGGTTTCAGGCTCTCTCATGTACATGTATGCAAGCTACAACACAGTAATAAAGAAGGTTGAAAATGAGCAAGATATTAGCAAACTCCTATCCCTCTGTGGGACACTTGGTAGCTAGGTAAGCATGCAACCAGACAGCCAAGCTGCCTGCTGTAACAATCAAAACACTTCACAAGCAATCACTCACTAATAACCTCACCAACAACTAGCTTCCTAAAGCAAAACTGAAAATGGGACAAAGATATGCACCTCCAAAGTAAGTTTTCTTCAGGGTTCATCTTGTTACAGTCCCAAAAGCACATGGTATTGGTAAGATGTTATACTCACTATAGAGACATGTAGGTGTTACACTTTGAACATTTCCTCGCTTGGTATTCGTCATTGATATCTGTAACTGAAGTAAAAAAAGCACCAGGAAATGCATTAATCACATTTTCTATAATATTGGAAATACAAAATGTTCAACAGTCGGGTGAACTTTGACATTAAAGAAAACATCAAGTCTCCGCGGTTCTTATCAGAACCACTCCTGCTCACAGAAAAGGTAGATCACTTGGCGTCTCTGCAAACCATGTGACTATTGCTCTGTTCACCATGAAAATTTTCAAATCTTACCTATTAAGGAAATTGTTAAAAAATGTCCTTCCATAATGGAAAGGGTATGGTATGGCAATGCAAGGCAAACACCAGATAGCAATGGACATAATGATCTTCAAGTTGCTTCATTTTACCCTCATTGGAGAATAGCTAGATTTGCTGGATTTACTTGACGATGAAGACCTGCTGGTGCAAACTGGCTTCAGTGTTGGCAATAAATTTCTGGTCTCTGAAAATAAAAGACGATTTTTGTTCGGTTAAACGTTTCACCTTCCAAAAATGAATTTATCATCTTATAATCCGTTCAGAGCAGTAACAAGAGAGGGCGCTTTTGTACATAGCATTGACGGTCCTTTGGTGGGAACTTACGGCCTGCGCATGCAGGTTCACATACATTAAGCGCAGGATATTCTGAGCATGGGCATGAACCCTGATGATTAACCTTCCTACCAACCTGTCTCTTCTTTGCTGGTGCGGGCACACTACAACTCCAGGCAGAGAAGCTGGATACACATATAAAAAATTACTGTTTGTTCTTCCTCTTTTTTCTCTCCTTGGACTGGTATCTTTCATCCTTATAACTAACCGAAGCCTCTTCGAACAGTAACAATGAGTCAATTCAGTATTTCAACAGCAGAAACATAAAATAAAATGAAATGAAATGTATTGTAAGTAATTGCAGTCGTAGAAGTTCAAGTCGGTCTGGCCTTGCCTTATTGAAATACCAAGTTGGCTTGTTTGTTCCCTGGTGCATTTATTCCCCACATTTTTTTCCCTTGAACAATGTACAATGTACTTTGATATTTGCATGCAAACACAAGTCAGGAAGCATGTGCCAAAGCGTTACCATTTTAACATGAATAGGAAGTGTCCTCTCAGTGCTTTCCTTTAAAAGTCTTTCCCATTTTGCCTTGAGAAATTCCACTTTGATACAGGACTATACATACACATGTAATTATTTGACAGGATTCAATATTCAAGACATGTGTATGCCAAATAAATTTCAAGGTAAGTACATGTACATTAATATTTTGGGCTGCTCAGTTTAACATACTTCTTGACCAACCTCTTCCCAAGGCTTCTGAAGGATTTGAATACACAAAACGACTACAGGGGACTAGAATTTGAAACTTATATAACAATTGACAGCTAAAATAATGAAATTGAATGGCACTTTTTGATGTTTGAATGCAGACATAAAGGGGCATTCAATTTTAAATGAATTTGAATAAGTCTTGCATAAAACTGAATTTTTTTTGATAGACCTGGGCGGGAAAACCAATATTAAAATGGTGATAATTGCAAAATTTATTGTATTTACCTGGACACATAACTGACTGAACCTCAAGATCTGAGCTAGCTTGATCTTGGTCACTCAATGCATTCAAGACTCTATCCACAGCCATCATCGATGGTGCAACATGGACCACAGTTGGTTGGCTGCCATTGTAATCCAGGGGTGTAGTCAACATAGCTGGAATAGCTGCTGAAATCGGAATTTTACTCTCTGAGGGGGCTGCAACTTGTATGGGATTAGGGTTGGCTTGTAGTTGGAAGCCAACCATAGTTGTTGGAGTGGTGATTACGTTGGATGGAACATCACCGGTACGTGTGCAGACGCTAATACTGACAGGATAGGGCACTTTGGATGGATCCATTGTGGTTTTCTCCTACCAGTACATGTTGGTAAACAATCTGCAGAAAAGAACGATAGAAAAATAATAGAAAAATAAGAACGAAAAATAAGTTAAACACTGTGAGACAATTTCCAAATCTAAGTAAAAACCTACTGTCAGCTGTTTCTCAAATTGGCAATGCCATGGAAGTACATGTACATGTATTCCTTTCAGTAATATCAGTAATGTGGACATGATGGTAGACAGGAAGACATGATGGTAGACAGGAAGACATGACGGTAGACAGATAAATATGATAGTAGACAGGACGACATGATAGTAGACAGGAGAACATGATAGTAAACAGGAGGACATGATGGTAG
>NW_019091481.1:421452-457874 GCF_001949145.1 Acanthaster planci | reverse complement strand
ACAGGTGGACATGATGGTAGACAGGTGGACATGATGGTAGACAGGAGAACATGATAGTAGATAGGAGGTCATGAAGGTAGACAGGAGGACATGATGGTAAACAGGAGGACTTTCCCCCAAAAAGTTGTGTTTAACTCAAATCCTACATTAAATTACAGGATATTTCACCTGTTTTTCCAGATTTGTTGCTCTGAACAAGTTGAAGGATTTTTCTACAGGAGAGTATACAAGCAGGCACATAGGCCCAGACTAAGATTTTAGACCTTAAACTGCAGTGCTCTATGACTTACCAGTCTCTAAAATCATAATATGGAGCACAGTGCCCCAGCTGGTACTAGGTCTTAAAGTCCAAAATTGAAGGTCAACGGTTTGAATTCCACTTCATATAACAATGTCAACAAACTACCAGATGAAATTTTGTTGCGGTATAATTTGTAATTTCCTCCAAACAATTAACAGTTATTATGCGTTCTAATTCAGTTGTCATGCATTATACCAATCAAGTGTATTTATGAGTGTAACGATAATAATTTTACGAGGTGACAGATGAAATGTGACCGGCTCTAGAAAAACATGTACTACATGTACATGTACATAAACGTGTAAGTCACCAGGTTCAGGTTATGAGTTTTTGATATGGCTAGATTCTGTACATCAAAAGCATATACATATGTAAACATAAAGCAAAATACATATGTATGACCCCTGTTGTGTGCTGCATTCTGGAGATATAGATATTTGTATATCTACATTTTCGAATTCAATAAAAGCACTTTTCTAGAAAAACCTCAAGAAGTGTAGCACCTGGAAACAAAATACTATGCAGGATTTCCTACTGAATGATTAATTGTTCATCTTCAATGTTTGTAGTCACAAATTTCAAAAATATAAATGTTAAAGAAGCTATTAAAGGAAACAACACAAAATCATGTTTTTGAAGAAATTTTACCCTCTCCAAATAGAACAGGCCATTACATGTTTCGGCATTGTGCGAATATTACCCTTTTTGCAGAGCAGGTCACAAACGTTCAATTCCATGAGGCAAAGATTCTTGCCACTGAACATGAGAAACACTCATTATTTGTTATATATGAATCGGTACCTACATAAATCCCCCTGTAAGAAGAAACGGTCCTAACACCTTTCATTTATGTCTGCCATTTTGTGAAAGTGTGTGTCTGACCATGGAGGAAGGAACCTTCCTCCATGGTCTGAAGCACCATCAATTTGTACATAGTACGTGTAGTACTAGGGCCTCCTGTGCTGTTCCCATCCCTGCATTATTTTCACTTTCCACTAGGAATGAAATCTATCACGTAGGCCTACAAGTGAAGTTCTATTCAGTAGGTAGCTTAACCCCCCCCCACCATAAACTAGGTCATCATGATTCTGTTACGCCGTAACTATAGCATCAGTCCCAACTATAGTTGGGCCCGTCCCAACTAGAGTGCTACAGTTGGGCCAGCCCAACTACAGCAGAGAGGTCCTGTGTGCATGATGTGCCCAGCATGTGCCAAAGTCATATTGTTTACAAATGTCATGTCATTGGTCATAGGGCTAGATGAACAGATGAAGTGCCACATTTTATATGAATTGTGTTAAGTGTGAGGCACATTGACTTGGATAATGTTGAGACATTTTCCACAGACTTTGGTCAACAATAGTTGGGCCAGCCCAACTGCAGTACTACAGTTGGGACTGTCCCAACTATAGTTGGGACTTATGCTATAGTTGGGGCGTAACAATTCTCATCATTCTGTGCCTTTCCCATCGTCATGATCATGCTCACCATGCCCACATTTCCTAACTAGGCCTACATGAACTAAACAAATCTGACCGATCAGGGCACAAAAATGTTCAATACTATTACTAATGATTTCAATCCAACACCATGTACCCTGATGTAACCACATCATAGAAGAAGGAGGACATGTACATGTACAGAAACACAAACACTTAGTTTCCCCTTCAACTGGTCAACTGGCATGACTGGGAATCTTTATTGTGGTTAGGCCTATGTCCATGTCCATGCTAAGCCTACTGCTACGTAAATGTACATGTACTATGTAGGCCTAGTTAGTTAGTTATGTGTCAGTTGTCATCAGTAAAGAGAAAAACTTCGGCCACAAAACATGAAAACCCACCGAAAACACAAAAAAATAGTTATGCAGCTGATCAGACTGACCAGTTCAATTCTCTCGCATGATGATGATGATGATGGTTACTGAAGCTGAGTAGTGGAGGTGTTACACCGTAGAACTTCCAATGCTGTCGATGCGTGAAGCAGACTTTTTTCACCTCGTAACCCAAAACACGATAATGAATCGAAAGCGCTAGCCTTGTCCAAAATGGGCCTTCAGAGCTACGGCTACGTTTATTGCCCGTGTGTACACAAAAATGCAGCCCAGACCTAGCCGTAGATAACGGATACATAATGATTGTGACCGAGGGTTGGTTCCCTGCCGTGTCAATACTAAAACTCACCTCACTGTAGGAGCCAGACTGGGGCTAGATGTCTGTCCTCAACTCTGGATATGAGGATGTTGCAAAAACGCGAGACGACCCAGTTAATTTCAGGAACGCGGAAGTTGCGTTGGTTTCATCCATCAAATCATTTTGGTGGTTTTTCCGTGCTGGTGACTCAATCATTTGAGGTCTAAAAATCAGTAGAATTTCTGGGAATCCAGGTGCGAGGACAGATGTAAGCGTTTTTACTTATTTTCTTTAGATTTAAGGCAAATATTTTAACTACATGGCTTAGTGCATCGTGCATGCCGTATGCATGGTCACGATACTTTACCAAGTTTACCGTTCACGAAATGTGTGGTGTGTTGTATGTGTGTGCGCTACGTACACGTACCGTAACGATAGTGTCTTTGAGGACAACAGGAATTTGTCTGGGACAGGGAAAGAGTTCTTTATTGGACGACACTAATGTTCCCTTAAAATGTTATACAAAGCCTTTTTGTCATGTTTGTAGCAGCCATCAGAAAGTTTCATAAGAAGCAAAATTTACCTGAGAAAATTTCGAAGTATTTGGGTTAGTACTACTAATACTAATTGTAGGCCCTTATATAGTAGTAGACGGTGACACTTAGAAAACATCAAGTTTTAGTTTTTTTCAGAAAAGTCTCCTAGGTTTGTGCACAGGGGCATCAAGTGTTGTCCGTACACAAAGAACACGGAACTCTTTCCCCTATCTGTACTGTACAATTAAGTGAATAAAAGGTAGGCCCTATGCCAAAAGAATACCATGAATAGAGGGTTACATGTACTTTAGTGCTCTTTTTGTTACCACTGGTTAAAGTATCATTTCATGGGTTTTTTTACTTACATGACCTAATTTTTTTCTAGAGTTACATACCAGTATATGTACATGTACACATAGTTTAAAAAAAGATGTTTATTTGTTTTTGAGGAAGGGCAAACATAGCAAAGGACTGGATGGAACTTTTTTTTTTTTAACCAGTCACGTACATTGCAAAGTACCGGTAGACTATTGGAATTCAGTAGGTTTGTCATGTCCAGATGTTGTTTTCCTCGATTTATCATGTGTACAAATTTATTCGTTTCAAAGTGTATATTTTGTCATCTGATCAAATGTGATTTTTATTCAAGAATGACCTGTAGGCCTAGAATTTATTTTTTTATTAAAAAATTGTCAGAAATTTGGTTGTTTATTGTATCAAATTAGGATGTTATCTCTTCAAAACAGGTACATTTGCACATAAAATTTGTATTTGATGATGCATTACTGTGATGATCTCCATAATGCAACTGCCTTCTTGCTTTTTTTAATGGGGTTTTATGTGTTTACACTATTTGACATTTAATCCACGAGATCATCGGAAAAGCCTACAGAATAAGGAGGCAGGGTTCTGTTCTGCTCTGTGAAAACCTTGTTTATTTTCCATCCATAAACAAACAGGATCCTAACATGGTTCAGTTAGTTAATGTTACAGATTTACAGGTACATGTAGATCAGCATCTTGTTACAAATTGTCCAAGGTACAGTACATTGCACAAGTTCAAATGAAGGTGTTTCTCGGGAAGTGCAACTCAGAATCTGCACAATGAAACGACTGCCTTCTGAAATGAACATCAGTTTCATCAAGTTCAGTACTAGAAATAAATGCCAAAGAAATAAGGAACCAAAACAGTTGAATGATAATTGAAGATTTGAATTTACTGATTGCAAACGCTTGCAAAATAAACTGTTTACAGTTCCACTGGATAGGACAAAGGAGTAAGTTGTGTGGTGTAATTGAACATACATGTACATGTATCTCTGCAATGCAATGTACATGTACATGTATGACCTTAACATAGAATTTTGGATAGTAGAAAAATTACAAGCTTCAATTTGATATCAAATCATAAATCAATGGTTTCTGTTGCTGTCAGAGGAAAAGAATGTTGCAAGTACAAAATTGTACATGTACAGTACGTTTTGGAAACATTTTGTGGGATCACTCTATAGTACCTACAATGTACAATATCTCTGTAACAGCACTGTAGAGTGAGTATTTTTCATTGTGAAATCCATATTTGTTAGGAGTGATTCAGACCTAAATGTAGTACAATTTCAGATTTCGTTTCATTTGAAAGACCTCCAGAGCCGTGGATCTGGAAAAGAAAATAAGTACACTTACTTTGCAATTAAATACAGGATTTGATTTAAAACAAAGGAATACAGCTTTAAGATTCAATTCCTCAGTGCGGTGGCTAGATGCATTGAATTGTCTCAATTGTAATACTGGCGTACACAAAACTATTGCTTAATACATGTACATACATGTACATTTAACAGGAGGAAGTTAATTAATATCTTATAGAGTAATGTACATGTACTTGTACTCTAGAGTGCAATTTATAGTTTCAGGGTTCAGAGTCTTCTATTTGGTTTAATGTAGATTTTTAGTATAATGTAATATGAAACTCATAATTTATTTTGATTTATCTTGAACTTTTAATGAGATGTGCTGTTGAGCAGGCTAGTCAGGTCTTGGAGAGACTGCAATATGTACAATCCTTTATAATTAATGTGACCTTATGGCCAGCTTTGTATGGTAAATGTACTTGGTAGTGCAAAAAATGGTTCACGGCAATATGCAGTTTTTTTTTGAAAAGGGGGTTTTTAATTCAAAACTGCATATGTTACATGTGTGAATCCTATCTTGTGAATATGAAGTCACAGAGACAATTTAATTATGAATCAAAGATTTGCCAAGTCCCAAGAGTCACTCATTGTGCATGTCAAGTGCCATTCCGGTAAATAAAAAGTGGTAAAATATGCATATTGTAAACAATACATGTACATATTTTTCTACAATTGTATTCTAATAATTACATTGCAGTTTCCATTACACGTTTTTCAGTGTTTGTCTTGTTTGACTTTTTTCTGTGAACAATGATTAACAATCCCATAACTCTCCTGCTTTGGCTTTAATCTCCCCCCTTTATACACTTACATGTACACATGTATACTGGTACATGTATGGACTTACTTATTGCTTGTGTAATTTCAACTTAACATAGTTATACTTGTACATGTGCTTGTATAATAATATACATGTACATGTACATGTATGCATGCACAATATAACATACAACTTTGTTGAGACCTAAGAGAAAAATCTCTGCAGGTTTGCTGGTGTAAATTGCTGTGGTCACTAAATGGAATTTGTTTTTACAAACTTTGGCTATAATCCTGATCAGCTAGCCCTAACTCCCAAGGGTGTATGTAAAATCGTATTGAAATTGGAGGATTTGGGAGTGTTAGGGTTCAAAAATTGCCCATGAAAGGCAGGTTGCTCTAACTGTGCCTATACATGTATGTTTGTCAACTGGAACGTTAAATCCACACTTACAAAAATGACATACATGTACTGTACATGTAATCATTCTAAGTTGACCAACTGTAGAAAATCGCCTTGACAGTTTTTATTTTGAATACCCTAGAGAGATTTAAGCGGATTCTTCTAGAGCAGGAACCGTACTTTCATAAACGCTTGAAAAATTTTCAAATGGGATCAAAGGTTACAGATGCATGTCAAAGCTTATCTTGACTCTTGATTCTTTGACTTCTAATTATATATTCGATAAAAAATGAGAGGTTTATGTGTCATTTTTCCTGAAAGGGTGAATATTTAAGTGAAAACTGTCCATTTTTGTTGATCTCTGCCCTGACCACATGGAAGTGCAGATTCCGTAAAAAATTGGCATTTATTTATTTTTCATTGATGTCTACAAGCACAGCAATTTTTATTAAAATCTGAAGATCCAAGGTCAAAAAGTGTGTTGGTCTGACATGAAACGACCTATAGATGTCGTATTAACAGTCTTACAAGACAACTCAGAATGAATCACTGGAAATTAATACCTTCCTCAATGCATTGTTGCCTTTGGCTTCTTTCCCAGAATTCCTTGGGTAGATCCAAATGGTAACAGCCTGACAAGCAACTCAGCCAGTAGAAAGCATGAGTGGAAAGAGCTGGGTAACACGATGGAATGACATCCCCCAGAAGGACGTAGTCAAGCTCGACGACAAACCGTAAGTTAAAGTTGACTAGTCAGTCATCACCTTTCTTGCTGTCATTTCCTTTGGCTAGTAATCTCATTTCCTTTCCCTCCCCTAGCTTCTCCTGTTCCATTAGAAACTATGCTGCAGTTTCTAGGGGGCTTGTGGTGGGTTACTGACTGTTTAGGCATTGAGTCTGTTCTTCATTCTCGTCATGGAGAGAGAGATACAAGTAACATCTTGATCGTTGAACTTCAAGACACTAACCAGAAGCCCAGTGAGACTGTCAGCTCCTTGGTGGATGATAGTACTCGTAGATCTTCTGTGACCAGTATGGGGAAGACAGGTGGTAAACAATGTGCAGGGGATCTGCCTGCTGTAAGAGGAAACTGTTCATTTCATATGCCGTGAGTAGTTTGCGTGACAACCTGTTTCATCTGTTGGTTTTGAGTCTGAGATGAATGCTTGCTGTAGTACCAATGCACCATGTGAATCTCTTTGGGAGTGAGTAGGGTTCTGAAAAGAAATCTGCATGGTGCTGCCATGAACTCTCATCTCATTTCTTGTACATGTGCATCCACTATACAAGTTTATAATCTTATTGGGCTTGCTACATGTACATGTATGTACTGTAGGTTGACTACATGTACCTCAGGGCCTGCAAACTCTAATATTTAGGTTTCTCCCAACATGGTTGTGGGATGAAGCATCCTTGCAGTATAATACTGTACCATCTTTATTGTTGATTCTGCATTTTGTTTGTCACTTTCTGCACTTGAAGCCAGCTTCTAAAATATAAAAGAACCACTACAATGATGAAGTGTTGATCAAGTTCTTGATAGTTTTGTACTTCGCTGCATAACGAAGTCTGATTGTTTTGGAGAGAGAGGAACTTTGCCTCTGAACAGGTTTACTGTGGTGAGGCAATGAGACCAAGAGAGGATGCAGTTCTCCTAGCAACGGAGGTTCCTTTGGTTGGAACTGCACTAAGTCGGTTCACAAATGACTATGAAATGCATACATTATCGGCGTGTTGCTTCCGTTACCAGTCAAATGAACATGCATGGAGGGGAGGAGAAGGGAAGGGAAGGGAGGGGAAGGGAAGGGGAGGGGGCGTCTGCTCAAGGCTAATTAAGTAACAAGTGTTAAAATGCCATTTGAATCACTCCTGAAACTGACCAAGAGATTAGGAAAATTTGTTGACTACTAGGTACCAGTACAAATGTAACCTTCATGTAACAGAATGGTTATGGGTAAGGTTTTAATTAAGTGCACGTTGCATCTGTGTAAAGCTGATCTATTAAGTCAGCATGGTGGTAGGTAATAAGTCTTGTAGTGTCATTGGATGTTCATCAGGCATGTCAGGGTGCTCTTTCTGCATGTACATGTGTATGTAGTAAGCATGTCAAATTACATCGTGTCAATGTAAGGTATAATCCTTGAATTCGCCCATTTTCACTGCATAAGTTCACCGATCTGAACAGTGAACACCTTTAAAAGTGCCCAAAGAGGTGCACTGTTTCTGCCTTGTAATTCTGAAACCTTTTCTCATTAAAAATTCCCTTTCACGCCATTAAACTAGCATTCATGACACATTACCAAATTATCAAAACATACATGTACTAAAACAAAAATACAAAAACCAGAAACAAAAACCCACAAAACCCACCAAAAATGGAAGGTGTTCTTTACATGTATGTCTCAACTTTGAGAGTATTTGAATGGCGTCCAGAAAGTTGAAGGGTCATATCCTGCCTCAATCACTTTTCATCATTTACTCTTAAAACTTCAAAAACATAATGAAGGTTCCAATTACACGTACATATAAATGTATTTCCATTAATTTACATTTGTAAAAAGTAAACCAACATTCATTTCTGTCAAAAGAGAAAGTGAAAGGGGAACTTGGGAAACTATCGCTCAAGGAAGAAGGTTAAAATCTGACATCTAGGTCGAGTTCCAGCTGCCTGTTCTTGACACGGGTTTCTTGTTCTCACGCTCGAACGGCGGGAACACGACTCAAGAACACTGTTCTCAGAACAGGATCACACACCACCTCCTCATCAGGGTTTTACAGGAACACACAGAAAAACTCGTGAGATTTTGATTTTTTAACAGCTGCAAAAAGTAGAGAGATGGCTTCCAAAGCCATAGACAATGGGAAGTTTTGCAAAATTAACATTAATTATTTTCCGTAACACAGAAACGAATGTTCCTGTCTATATAGAAAAGAATTCAGCCCATCCAAACATTTACTCTCGAATAACGTAACCTACATGTACATGGATGCCTGCATGTTGCTTGTCACTAACTACCAGCAATAACCGGTTGTTTGTTCCTGGCGTTTGAGCGGCCGACCCACGAACAACAAATCGAGCTGTTCGTGAACATACAGGAACAAGCCGCTCGAACTCAGCCCTAAAGGCCAGAGTTGCTGACTCGAGTCATGTGACTTGGACTCGAGTCGGACTTGAGTCACTATTTTTGTAACTTGAGACTTGACTTATAAATACCGGCTTTGACTTTTGACTTGACTTGGACTTGCAAATGTGATAACTTGTGACCCAACTTGGACTTACATGTACAAAAAAATGACTTGTTACAAAGTTGAATCCAAATCAGATGCTACTTGTAACTTAAAATTGACACTTGGTTCTTTTTGCTTATTACAATTGGACGAAATAATGTGCAGCTTGACTTGTACTTGGACAAAAAGACTTGTGACTTGACTTGTGGCAAGACCAAATGACTTGTGACTTGACTTGTGACTGAACCTAATGACTTGTGACTTGACTTAGACTTGCAAAATATGACTTGCTACCAACTCTGCTAAAGGCTTTCTACAATGGGCACATTTTATATGGCCTTTCTGTAAATGGCAAATGCTGTGCAGAAATTAGACCCTATGCAAGTGGAGGCCATCTTTGATCTCATTCCCAAGATCTGTTGTATATGCATGTACAATGTATTTCAAACTGTCGATTAGGATGGCACCAGACTGCTTTATACTTTAATTTTCGGAATCTGGCAAAGTACTACCAGTATTCTATGTGTTTATTCATGAATTTTAAATTAATCATCAGAGTAGACAGGTGGACATTGGTCCTGAAATTTCATTTTATTGCTTCATTTGTACTCTCAACATTCCAAAATGAAGAGTTAATCTCTCTTTCAAATTCAATGTGGCCGGCCCCGTGAATAAAGTCTATAGTTCTCCCGTATACACCGGTACAATGTAAATCAAATCTCCATTTGAAGCAAAAATCCAGCACAGAACCAGTGACAAGTACTGCATATTTAATAGATACATATACATGGACACGATATTTTAGCTGGTAACCTAGGCATCAGTTTATACAAAGCAACTAAATGAAGTTTCTCCCAGTTTCTTGATAAGACTACTGAAATGTGAACCACGTGGGACTTAAATGACAAGTTACACTTTAAATGAGTGTCGCCTTGAAGAATTACAATGTACATGTACCGTATAACATCACAGGTTGAATGAGACAGTAGTCTGAGCCACAAGGCATGGACAAAGGAACAAAAAGCACTGATAAAAAAGGAAGGAAATGGCTCATCTTGTTTCAACAGTCAATGCCAGTTTTATGACACCAGTTTTCAACACCATTTAAAATCTTGTGAACCTGGTATGAAATTTAAAAGCTTTGGGCTACATGTAGTTAGAGGAAGTAGAATTTGAAGCAACCATAGGGGAGTCAAAAGTGAAACATGTACATTTGTCATGTTTGTAAATTGCATAGTCATGAAATGAAGCCAAACAACACAAACTGACACTTCTACATGTACATGATGTATAATTAAAAATACTTTCAAGATTTTCAATTGAACGGTTTGTTTCCAAATTATTTTGTACACCATTGGAATTGCATTCATGCAATGCTATGTACATGCATAGTGTACATGGAGTCGTATGAAATCAGAAAAAAACATTAAAAAAAACTTGTACATAAACTCCTGTCATGCCTGTTGTGCTGATATCAATGTTCCTTTGCTAGTTAGAGTTGTAATGGTCCACTGATTGTCAGCAGTTGTGATGTTTCCTATTCATTATTGTTGAACAGGTATCAGGAAATGAGAAATGCTGTGCAGTGAGGGATTTCCCCTGTATTGTGTCACAAAATGTCTAATTTTGGACAACCTACAATCCAGTTTTAAAATACATTTCAGTACGTGTACTGGAACTTACATGTACCTGTACTGGTACCAATTTGATTTGTAGTAGATTCTTTCAAATATCTTGGCTTTACTCTACACGTATACATGTAGTCAATTCCTGAACTTTTGATCCATTTTGTAAGTGAATTAAGTTACGAACTGATAGCTGAAGAAACCTCAGTGATGGCCTTCAACATTGACCCCCATTTAAGTGAAACCCCCCAAACAAGTGAATATTCTGCTCTGGTGCATATTAAACATGTACTTAAACATTTAGGACTTTTGGATAAGACTAACTTTCTTCCCCTCAAACATGCCAAAATCTTTCAATATTATTGGAAAAGAATATCTATACCGGTATCATTCCCTACATGTATGTGTGACTACCTGATTGTACAGGGCCCCAGAGATACCATGTACATGTAAGTCCTCAATTATTTGCACCCCACTTTCAAAACATAGTTACAATGTAAATTGTGCTGTAGCAGGATTCCACCTGATCCTAATAATTTGGGAGCTTTTAGACATTGTTTTATACTGAGTAATTATAAGCTTTTTCATTTTGCTGACATGCAGATCTATGGTAATGTTTTCGCTAACCAAAAACAGGAGACTTTCTGTTCCGAGGAGTGAGACAATTCTAGAATGATTTGTGATGGCCCCTGAATAGGCATTGTTAAAAAATTTATTCCATTATGACTTGTGCATTATAATCTACATTGTCCATGATAGGAGACTCTGCTTTGGGAAAGATATATGAGCTGTAGGCAACTGACAACCCTAAAATGATCAGTGACAGTATGCTTTATATCATTTCATTTGTTTGGAACATACATTTTTAATGAGTTTATTATTTGGTAATCATAGTGATCATCCTGACTAAAACTCATATCTTGTCTCTTTTTATTAATTTGTCTAAGGGGAAATGTTGCATCAAGTTGGAAGTGTAGACATTAAGAGTTTTGCAGTTTCTCAATGTTTGACAAAGTTGTAAACACAGTGTTTGTGTTTAAATTTGCTGTACAATACTAATAGATTGCTAAGCATGATTTTTTTTGCTTGACATGAAGCCTATTGCATAATAGCAAAGATATCCAAACTTTTTGAAACTTTTTGCTCACCAATATGTTGCCCTTGATAATATTGAGGAAATACTCATATTACTGCATACCATAATTTGCAGAATACTTCCTCCTAATCAAAAGCTTTCTGTTTGCTCACATTCATAATGACAGGGAAGTGAGCTATTTTTATGTAGAACTGCACCTGTTACTAATGTAGACCTTTGTAATTTTCCAGCGGTACTGTTTCTAGTATCAAGATGTAATCTACATGTACCGGTACAGTACAGTGAATTTTCTGTGAATTCTTTATCACAATACAATTCCATTCAACGAGTAGACTGAACTGGGTAGGAATTCATATCCAAAGTGGTCAAAAATACCTATTCATCAGATTGCATTGAAATGATTTCTATAAGTCTGTGATTGTAGTATTGTTGATAGTCAAAAAGGAAGATTTGAGCAGGTGTTTTATTTTCAACAAAATGAACTGAATACATAAGTCTGCTGGTTCTCGTTGCTTGGGGTCACCGCAAGGAGTGCTTTTGTAAATGCTACAGGTACATTCCAGCTCTGCCATTCCAAAAGGTTTAAAAGGATGGTGCATTACCCCTAACAACTCCCAGTCTTTATTTTATTTTATTTTATTTTATTTATTTATTCTGATATCCAACAGCAGAGATCCGCCACTTACAGGTACATGTATCATGGAAAACAAAACAACAAACAACTAATAATAAAAACTGACTTATAGGGTAAAATAAAAAAGGGACAAATCTAAATTACTTGTAAATAAATAAATAATTGTATAAACATAAACTTGAGTAAATACATACATTTAAGTTAAGTTAATTCAGTGTAAAGCTGGCTTAAACCTGTGACAGTTTACATGTACATAGTTGAGTTATGAGTGCGAAGAACTTTTGTAAATCTCAGTACAGAACAAATTCAATGTAAGCGCCCCAAACACATTGCACATCTCGTGGAGTCGGTTGTAGGCAGTTGAAATCCTTGAAACAAAGCCTTGCTTCGTTACCTCCACCTGGCTCCGCGGAACATATGCATGATGTGTTTGGGAGCAGATCTGGTTCGGGGTTCTGGAACATAGTTAAATTGTAATGGGTATGGATATGTTTGTAGAGGAATAAGCAATCATTGACGGTACTACTGTGCAATATTCCACTTGGGGTCTGATGAGGGAGCAGTACAGTGTAAGAAGTACATACACTTTTACAATGTCGGAAGTTTTGCCTCACCAAGCTAATAATGCGATTCGCCTTCTTTACAATAAAATCAACATGAGAAACAAATTTAACCTGTTGTCGATACAATTCCAAGATCTCGCTGAATAGAAACAAGGTTCAAAACATAATCAGATATAGCATACCGATACATGACAGGTTTCCTTTTTAATGTGATGCTCATTACAGAACACTTCTGGAGGTTAAGATTTAATTTCCACATTGTACACCATGCACCTAATCATTTAGTACTTCTTGTGACCAGTTCCCAGTTGCCTTTTACATGTACACATGTATAGGCCTACATGTACGTGTACATTTATTAGGCTGTGTCCAAATTCCATGTGATCCTATGGTGTGATTGTTGTGGCTAGGGAAGTGGCTTCAGCAGTCATAAACTTACATGTACATGTACAGTTGAACCTCGTTAATAAGAGCACTGATAAAACAAGAGTGTGCTCATAACAAGGATAATCATAGGTCCCAATCTTTTGTTTATCATTGTTTTCATTCCTGATAATACAAGGTTTCAAATTTTCTTTAGCTTTCACTTTTCTCTGATAGTGTTTAACAGTCATCTACACGATACTTACATGTACCGGTACCAGTGTTCAGGATATTATCAATTTGAAAGTGAAGATGCAATGTACATGGTACTCTTGAGCAGCGTATTTCCAAAATTTGGCAAATCTGATTCTTTAGCCCTACTCGTCGTTCACTCCCTAGGCATCTGTAACAAAACATCTTCCAGAATCCTCCCAAATCCTTTGCCATAGCGTAGAAAACAATCACACTTACATGTAACTTTACAGTAAATGTGTAGCCCATGGCTCATGGTACCTGGCTGTTGTTGTTTTCATTCCTGATAATACAAGGTTTCGGTTATAACAAGGTAATTTGCCAAGTCCAAAGGGCCTCTTATTAACGAGGTTCGACTGTATGTGTAATTTCAAGCCACAGCCATAATTAGCAGCTGGAGGAAAGGGAGTCCAGGGATTTCACTGTGATGTGCCCAAAATGTGACTGATGTGGAAAATGGTATCAGTATCTGCCATTGGTCACTGAAGTACATGTACATGTAGGGGGTAAATGTAGGGGTACATGTACATGTGGGGGTACATGTACGGGTACATGTAGGGGTAAATGTAGGGGTACATGTACATGTAGGGGTACATGTAGGGGTACATGTAGGGGTAAATGTAGGGGTACATGTACATGTAGGGGTACATGTACGGGTACATGTAGGGGTAAATGTAGGGGTACATGTACATGTGGGGGTAAATGTAGGGGTACATGTACATGTGGGGGTACATGTACGGGTACATGTAGGGGTAAATGTAGGGGTACATGTACATGTAGGGGTACATGTAGGGGTACATACTTAGGGGTACATGCACTGTACTTTGAAAATACATGTATCATGTTTAGCTATGTACATGTGGAAGTTAGAATCACACATGCATTGGTACCGATAAATCTATCTTTCACCAGGGATCTTAACAAGTTTACATACATGTATTTGACATGTACTGGTACGCATTCAAGCACCTCATGCTTGTACATGTATAAAGTGATACATGTATGTACATGTACTTGTATGTAAACAACTGCAAACTAAGAAAGCTAAGAAACTTCATGTACATGCTCTGGTTTGTTATCAGTAATCTAAACTTTGTTAATTTTACTCTTGCATCAAGTTTACATGTATTTATGAGCATCCAAAAGTTAATTTGTTTAGTTCTTGTTAATGAATTTGTTTGTGACATTTTCAGGTTTACACATAAATACATGTCCAGTATGCTTTGCGAGGAACTGTCTACGCAATTCTTTTCCCCTCAAACTCTACTTACATTGTACCATATGTACATGTACAGAGTAGATTGTCAACTAAAAAAAACCCAAAAAACAAGAAATTGTAGCTTCCGTTCATGTTGCCATGGAGCTCCAGCATTGCCCATTAAAACGCTCACACACTGTCCTGAGAATGTTTGGCCAGGGTAATTTGAGATATAGTAGCCTGTACTTGTACTCAGGACATGTAATGATGATGTAGGGTATGGTAGGGTAGGTAGCTGGGGGCATTAAGGGTGGAATGGTATACTTCCCATCCAAGCAAGATACTGGATGAGTCACTATTTTTAATTCCCTTCAAGAATGCCCTTCATTACACACATGTACATGTATATATGCACAAACACATGCACCTGTACTTAGGCCATTTACTTCCTGTTTGGAATTATAATGCATATTATAATGCGCACATTCAACTAAATTGTATTGGATAAATACATGTACATTGTAATACTGGCATATGTTTTGATTCTTATAGTTACTTCAAATGCTTTCTTTGTCTTTTACAGGTTACAAGGAATATGCAGTTGAAAAGAAGTGCAGATAGTTCACTTCAATTTTTGGTTGAAATGATTCAAAACAATTGCGTTGTCAAACTTTAGAACTCCATGAAGTAGCTGATCCAGTGAGCGACATTTGTACATGTACATTATAATTTTTACCAACAATTTAAATGTTCTTCATGAATTCATGTACGGGTACATGACATGACTTAGTGACATACTAAGAACATACATGTAGAAGTCAGTGTGCGAATTAGTTTTATTCCATAAATGCATGTGTTTATTTATGGCCATCATCCTTCCTGTCAACTTCAAATTACAAACCATTAGCTTGGTACTGTACAACAAGACTGTACTTGTTCCTCATCCAGCTCCTTTGCAATTAACATTGTGCATCAAAATGAGTTGTCATTTCAACAAATTTGACCTTGGTCTTGGAGCCGTTGTGACTAGTTAATTCAGTGTGGACAATTAACAGCCAGTATAAGTACAGAAGTTCAGGCAAACACTGTCCAGTAAGTCGTCATTTTGTTGATGGGTGTTCTTGTAATGATGTGGTCATTAGTCGAACAGCCATTTCCTGTTGTACATGTACCCTGCAGTGTATCTTTACTTATCAGTCCATCAGCTCTATCCTCATTCTCCACTTTCCCATTTAAATGCACTTGTAGAACCTTTCAATTAATTAGAGACTGACCCCACCAGCTCAGGCCCAGGGCTTTGCATTGTTGATTCCCACTAATTCTGTTGGGTTGGTTTATGCATTGAAAAGCAAACAACAGATCCCAGATTTGAAAGAGATTCATTTTCTTTAGCTTTCACGTTTCTCTGATAGTGTTTAACAGTCATCTACATGATACTTACATGTACCAGTGTATGGCACTCTTGAGCAGTGTATTTCCAAAATTTGGGAAATCTGATTTTCTAGGCATCTGTAACCAAACATCTTCCAGAATCCTCCCAAATCCTCTGCCATAGCATAGAAAACAATCACACTTACATGTAACTTCACAGTAAATGTGTAGCCCATGGCTCATTGTAAAGGAGTAGAAATGGTACCTGGCTGGACTCTACACATGTACATGTACCCCTCCGCAATCCTGCAAATAAATCTCCTATTTTTATCAGAGGATGTTGGATGATATGAGGTTTGTGGTTTGTCTGGTCAATCAATAAAAACTAGATACATGTACATGTATGTACATGTACATAGATTCTGTAATATTATTCAAACTAATCATACCCGTTAATCAAAGTAATCATACCCATAAATCAAAGTAATCATACCTGTTGATCAAAGTAATCATACCGATAATCGAAGTAATTAACCCATGAATCAAAGTAATCATACCTGTTCATCAAAGTAATCGTACTAATAAAGTAATCATGTCCATTAACCAAAATAATCATACCTGTTAAAGTAATCATACCCATTAACCCTAACTCCCTAGGGCGTGTGCAAAATCATATTAAAATTGGAGGATTTAGGACTGTTAGGGTTAATCAAAGTGATCATACCGGTTAAAGTAATCGTACTGATAATCAAAGTAATCAGACCTGTTAAAGTAATCATACCTGTTAATTAAAAGTTATCATACCGGTTAAAGTTCCAGTACTGGTATAGTGTACCAGTATATCTACAATATGTATGTGCATTACATCTACGTGTAGTTGAAACTTGAAATAGATCCTCATAAAACAGTCCTCATAAATATATTACACAGATCACATACTAGAAATTAAAGATGTTTATTTCCTGAATGACTCATTATGTCAAGTGAAACATCTGGCTCTGATTCACTAGTGTTGAGAGTGTCAACACAGATCAGGAAGATATAAAATACTGTGCTTGTAGAAATATATGTTGCAAACTTTGCCCTTCCATCTCAGTTCTCAAAGGAAAGTTCTCTGTAAATAGTCCTATGCACGTTATGGGTGCTTGTGTGTGTGTTTCCCAGATTTGATAAGTAAAGAGGTTTTGAATTTTTGTCCCCAGACCCTTGGCCAACCATCAAGGTTTATCATGTTAGAGGATGTTGTATTACAGGCAAGCAATGTGACTGTACTTGTACATTTGTAATTCACCTGGAAATGAAAGTAAAAATACTGTGCTGTGGATGTTGTGACTGGCAGCCATCTTTCCAGTAATTGGATTATGGAGGGATAGCACAAAAGGCCTGTACCAGTACATGTATCCCTGTGGAACAAAAGTTCTTACCAGATAATTGTCTGGTAAGAACTTTTGTTCCACAGGGATCAAGTGGCTGCCATGCACTACACTGTGCCTCTAGTGCATGTAGTTTCCAGCATGTTAGGGTTTGGAAGGATTAAGGAAAGTTCTAGCCGGCCTACTTGTATCTTTAAAGTGTAGCTGCAATGAATTTTTATTTTGCACAGTTTTTCTGCATCTTTGTACTTTTCTTCAATGTATGAAAACTCTTGCACACTGTGGTTAAATATGCACTGAAAAGCGCATGGTTTTAAACAATTAAATTATCCATGCAACTGAGGGCGCTGTTGTTGTGAAATCATCTAGGGAGACATGGTTCATTTCAGTGCATAGGTGTTTCTGTTTAAATTGTGAACCCAGGGTTTTCCTACTGGAAACATTCTGAGATAGGGATTTACATGTACATTTTCTTATTGCTGTGCACATAAATAGCAATGAATGAGCAAAGAAGAGAAAACTGAGTCCTGGAAAATCTACAGAAGTGCAGGACTATTTGTGTACAAACCAATGTAACATTGAGGTTTCTTCCTGTGATGACATCACAGTTTTGCTCATGAATAGGAAAATACTCATTAGCATAAAACAAAAGGCGTTAAAAATAACCTTTGAAATAATGAAACAGAAGTTGACAATAATTAAGGTTAACTGTGGCAGAAAGGTGCATTTTAGGATTGTAATCACAAAAATCTATTGCAACCACCCTTTAAGATTGGAGTGAGGGGCATTGATGAGGTACATATACGTTATTTAATGTCATCAAATCACAGTATTCACATTCAAATCCCAAGAAAGTTTAGCTTTTTCAGTGTGTACTGTGCAGTATGTGTCTAGCTATACTATACAGTCATGTACATGGATGCAATAAAATCAATGGCCTGTGTTTGTTCAGGTACAGTACATATGCGGTAGCCTACCACGAATGTGAGGTGTAAAAAGGTCTTAATTAAATGAATACCTTGAAATCTATCATGACCTGTACAATTTTGTTTATCAAGGTTACCGTACATGCATCTCTTCTTACCGGTGCCTTGTACAATAGAATGCTGTCAACTACATGTACATGTACCGATGTATGTAACTTGCGAACCATTAATGAACTCAGTTGGTGGTACATGTAGTCATCTCGTACATGTAATCTGCTCCGAGCAGAACAAAAGAGGGCTCTTTTTTTTTTTAAAACTAATTTACTCCGGCATATATGGTCTTTGCGCACATGCAGAATGCATGCAAAAACCTGATTGTAACCACCTGTCTTTCTTTTTGCCGATAGGGAGGTGCACTTCAGCTCAGCTGGGGCGGATTGTAGACCATTGTATGTTACATATAACAAATGGGAAGAATTCTCGTCCATGGTGGTGTCAATTATCGGTCATGCAGGTCTTCATTGTGCAACTGCATTTTTTTTACATTTTTGTCTTTTTTTCAGATGGTTTCATGGGAAAATCACAAGGGAAGAAGCAGAGAAATTACTTGACCCATGGAAAACAGGAACATTCCTGGTGAGAGAGAGTACGCATTACCCAGGGGACTACACGCTATGTGTTTGTGATGATGCCAGAGTGGAACACTATCGAGTCATGAGAAATCAAAATAAGATGACCATCGATGAGGAAATCTTCTTCAACACATTGCCAGAGTTGGTTGCAGTAAGTTGTACTGTGTAAATGTGCATGCATGGTTGCAATGTTAAGGGTGTAGAGACACACAATTTGTGACCGAAGCTATCAAAATGAGTCAGAAGTTACTGGCACATTTAAGTTATGTATGCTTATGCTTTAGAAGCATCTTGAGCATACTTGTACATGTACAAATCATCCACATACTGGTACACTGTGTATTATTTCAATTTTCATCAGGTTTGACAAAGTGACTGGTACATCAAACCAAAGAGCTCAGTTTTGCTCTTTTAAATGCTGACAAAATTAGTGAAAAAATAAGGCTGATTTTGTGGGATCCAATTTTATTAATGTTTGATGCAGGAGCAAGATTCTGAGTTTGTTTTTTTTCCCTTGACTGTTGCGAAGACAGTGGTTTTTAAATATTGCTGCATGCTCTTGCTCAGCCTGCAGTTTTATTCTGCTACATTGTACTTCTACCATTTTCCTTTGCTGCTGCACTGCTGTCACTGCTGTCACTGCTGCACTGCTGTCGCTGCTGCACTGCTGTCGCTGCTGCACTGCTGTCGCTGCTGCACTGCTGTCGCTGCTGCACTGCTGTCGCTGCTGCACTGCTGTCACTGCTGCACTGCTGTCGCTGCTGTATTGCTATCGCTGCTGCACTGCTGTTGCTGCACTGCTGTCGCTACTGCACTGCTGTCGCTGCTGCACTGCTGTCGCTGCTGCACTGCTGTCGCTGCTGCATTACTGTCGCTGCTGCACTGCTGTCACTGCTGCACTGCTGTTGCTACTGCACTGCTGTCGCTGCTGCACTGCTGTCGGTGCTGCACTGCTGTCGCTGCTGCATTGCTGTTGCTGCTGCAGTGCTGTCGGTGCTGCACTGCTGTAGCTGCTTCCAGTGTTAAGGTTGCTCTGCATGCTACTGTCTCGAATGCTACTGCTGTTAATGTTGCTGTTGGGTTGTTGCTGCTGTTTTTATCGTTTCAATCGCTACTGGTGTCATTGTTGTAACATCTCAGTTTGTTTTCTTAATGTAGTGTTTATTGCTGTAGCATTTCTGTCTGTTAAATGGTATACTGTTTCCATTGCTGCTACTGCCATTGTTGTTTCTGTTTAGATTTTTGGGTTGTTTCTGTGTCTTGTGTGTATGTAAGTGTATGAACATATATATATGCAGCCTATATTTAACAACTTTTTTATGTTGAGTACATGTTCCAATTGTTGATTTAATTGCTAATCTGAGTACATTTTTTACAGTGGTCAATTTTGCCCCTGTTTTTTGGGTTGAAGTTTAGATTTTTATGAATACTTTATGTTTGTTAATGTTTTCTTGTAGCATTATACCGAGGATTCTGATGGCCTTGTGAGTCGTCTCATCACTCCTATTGTCAAAATTGGCTGTGATGGATCAGAACAATTCAAAAAAGGTCAGATATTTAGTCTTGTTCACTGACTTGCATGTACATGTAGGTTACAAATGCTGATATATTCATCACCTCATCCCATTTTTATCAGTCTTCATTTGTGTTTTTGACAAGTGGTCTCCACTTTCACTTTTTCTTGTGTTCAAAAAGATGAAAAAAAGTCTTTTTGAAGCAATACATCATAAAAGATTGAAGAGATACTCATGCATATCAATGCATGTGTCTCTATAAATATGTATAAACAGTACTACTGAGTAAAATAAGTTGGTCAATTTCTAAAACAAGAAAGCATTTAAATAAAGGCTCTGAATACAACTCTTTCAGTAGAATTAATCATGGGGCAAATTTGATGGAAAGACTGAGATGTTTTGAATATTTTTTGTATCACAGCTGGCTGGTGCATTGATAGGAGATTGATCAAACCAGGCAGAGTCATTGGAAAGGGCAACTTTGGAGGTAAGTGCCTAGTCTTCAAGGATTCAAGAATCAAATAAGAGAAGTATGGATTGAAATTTGATTTTGCACTTTGACAAAAACATTGAAAGAAATCATGTAGCTACTTTGCCTGTAGTCCCAGATTTGAGAGATGAAAATTTGGACTCGTGCACAAATATCTACTCCATTCGTTAAATAATATATTTCCAGGTTTTTGATACCTAGATTTGGAAAACTAGTTTTTCAATTGCAATTTGTTTTGTTAAAAAAGCTTGAATTCTTTTGCAGAGGTAAGAAGGGGGGAATACCTAGGGAAGGATGTTGCCATCAAAGTGACACGAGGTGACAAGATAGAAGCACAGAGCTTTCTTGCTGAAGCATCTATTATGACGTAAGTAACCAACTTGTAAACATTCAGAAATTATTGTATTAAAAGGGAAGTTGTAATTTCCAAGAAACAACAGAAAAGATTTTATTTGACATCCTGCATAATGATACTCATTGATCCAATAATTCAATCAACAATAAGAGGTACATGTGCATGTATAACTCTATAGTTTGTACAAATATCACAGACTATCCTCAGATCTGTAAATATTGTCGCATCTTTCTGTATGAATTACTTTTTTTGCCTCTCAGTAGAGTTCTTTTTCTACAGGTCAGATTTCAAAGTCTCTGAATGTTTAAAATGTAAAACATTGGTACAGATTAAGTTACCATGATGATGTATAAGTAATGGTTGTGTTGCCTGCAGGCAATTAAGACATGGAAACCTGGTCCAGTTAATTGGCGTATCACCCGGCGACAGCTTATGGATAGTACTGGAATTTATGTCCAAGGTGAGTCCAGACAAAATAGATGACATTACCATTTAAACCCTGTCTTCAGTAAGACATTGAAATGGTTTCATTTCCAGATGTTGTTCATTTGCAGCTAAGCAAGAGTTTTAAGAAAGCCCACTGTAACTACAAACAAGAATGTTTTGTTTAATGGTTTTGTTTTGTGTCTAAAAATGTTTTAAAAATTGCAGATGTGATACATAGGGAAAAGATACCGTTTAGCTTATTTTCTTCTCCCTAATAAATGAACATTATTTTGAGTTGGATATAGTCTCTGGTATTACTTTCATCCTTAAAGATTTGAAGGTGGATACTGCATTTTTCCTGATGAGAGTTGCTAGTTTACATCGGGTTTTGTTCTGTCCCAGGGGAATCTACTTGATTACTTGAGATCCAGAGGAAGAACAGTTATCAGACAACTTGACCAAATCAACTTCTCCATGTAAGTTTTTATTTTCCCGCTTATGATATTCTTTGCAGTCCTAATTTGTCTTTTCACCTGGAATAGAGATGAAACTGCATTATTTCACTTCTTTAAGTTGCAAATTAAAAACTGATCATCTGACTTTCTCTGAGAAACAAAGGAAGTTTCCTTTTTTGGGCCATGAAGTGATACCTTTCCATTTTTTTTCAGGTTTATTGAAGTATATATTGCAATGTAATTATATGTGAATGAAAGCAATGTGCCATGCTTGAGAGTAGTAGATTTTAATCACTATGAGTGCGTGTTTCAAAGAATTTAAAAAGTGGAAGTTGAATTTTTGTTGCGTGTTTAATACCTTAAATGAATATAATCTTTCTTTGCAGACACATAGCTTGTGGAATGAGGTATCTTGAAGAAAAGAAATTTGTCCACCGAGATCTTGCTGCCAGAAACATCTTGGTATCCGATGAAGACATTGCCAAAGTCTCAGACTTTGGCTTGGCTCAACATGACAAAGATGTTGCTGAAAAATCCAAGATTCCTGTCAAATGGACAGCACCTGAGGCAGTTAGGGAAAAAGTAAGCGACTGCTTGCAGTCAGCTTTAACGCCGGAATTACTGTGGGATAAATGATTTCTAGGAATTAAACAACGCTTTATTCATCTAGTGTTCCAAAAATGTTCAGAAACTGTTGTGTCCCTGTTTTTCAAATGCTGTAGAAAAATTAGGAAAGTAGGGGAGTCTTGAACTCCATTGAGAGAAAAAAGTATCAGTAAAGCTTCTTCAAACTTCAGAACTGCTATCAACCCTAATCCTGCCGGAAGCAGCACAGTGCATCAGGCTTTTCTTTGATGCACTTGGCAATCAGCTGCCAAACAACCTGGTCATGTGGAGACAATGGGAGCTAGTCTTGTTGAACCATGCCAGTGTTGGATCTTTTGGCTTTTGGCAACCACAGACTCCCAGGCTATTTGGCCTTAGGGAGAGTTGAACTATGGGATCTTGTTACACCGGGCATGCAAGCCACTTTGATAAATGATGCAGATGTGTCAGGCAGGGTTTTATAGTTAAAGTACCCTGGAGGGTTAGGATTAATGTAACATTTGGCAACTGAGAGTAGAATGCTTGTACAATAAAGTTTTGCTGTTAGTGGCCAAATCATGGAAATAAATCCACGCTCTTCAACAAGAAGAATTCAGATAAATTCATTCCTTCTTGACCAACCGCACCACTGTGTATTTAGCAATACCTCTTGTTTCAGTTGTGGTCGAGACAAAGTTTTAGTTATGCCTGGTTGGATGGAAACTTATTTACTAATTCCTGTTTGTTCTTGAAACTTCTCTTTGGTAGAAATATTCCACTAAGTCAGATGTGTGGAGTTACGGAATTCTTCTGTGGGAACTGTACTCATTTGGTAGAGTACCGTATCCCCGTGTGGTAAGTGCCGATATTTCTAAACTGCTGTTGGTATGTTTTCAGTCCCAAGTTGCCTAAAGTGCAACTGGGATTTAAGTATCTTTTGTCATGTTGAGTTGTAATACAGTTTTCTCTCAGATAACTTCTCCCAAAACTTGTCCAGTTTTGACTTTTATTGGAATGGCATGACATAAGATTCAGCCAGTATCATATCACACAGGTAGACTGATTTACATAGTGCTGTACTTGTCATCTTTGCTTGAGGGCACCTTTCCTTATGTGTGTCAACACTTGGGCCAAGCATTGCATATCTGTCAAAATGGCTCCCGTGGGCAATTTTGGTGATGGCCAAACACAACTCACATGTGTGTCTTAATGGAGTCAATTTTTGCACCCATGAAAGTGAAACGCATGAATGTAGTGTGTATGCGACACACCCAAAAATGTACACACAGTTTCCTTGTGTCGTCAATTTTTTTTGTTGAGTTGAATATTATAAGAAATAGATGTTTAAGAGATTCTTCCAGCCAAGTGTCCTGACTCATTTGTCTCCATTGTCTTTACCCTCAAACCACAGCCAGCTGATAACGTCATTCTGTTTGTAGAGGAAGGGAACCGTATGCAACCGCCTGATGACTGCCCAGAGAACATCTATGACGTCATGGTAAACTGTTGGAAGTTACGGCCAGAAAAACGGCCAAGGTTTGCTGACATCGAGAATCGATTAAAAGATCTCAGACAACAACTAATAGACGAACAGAAAAGGATGGAGACGACATCCTAAGAGGGTCGAAGGTCAAATTGTGGAAATGTTCCCTGATATATCTTTGGATATAGCCAAGATTATTGTTTATTTTGGTGAAGTATTCCTTTCTTCATTCCTTTTGGTTTTGGAGGCATGTTTTTCACAGAAATGGCCATTTATCCACCATGGTATTGATAGGCAGTTTGGTGTATTTTGTTGTCATCTTTTCTGAACTCCTGAAAAATATAACTGTTCAAACGTTCCAATGGGCTTTATTCACAAAATGGCCATTTAGATCATGACCCCTGAATCCACTTCATTTATTGAACTCTCTGAAATGGGAAGAAGCCTGACTTTTTGGCTACAATTACAGGTATAGCCTCTTGTTGATTTTTCTTGTCATTAAGAAAATTAGGGTGACGTGATGTTTTAATCCATAATTGGAATTGCCAATCATCAGTGCACAAAGATTGTAATCTAGAAGTTGCCCCTACCTGCCTCGACCAAAAGCACCCCCTCATTGGATTAAAAGAGCCATGTTGGTCAGTAATGTTTATTTTGTTGGTTGGTTCGAGAACCAGCCGAAGTTAACCAAAGGAATGTTTGTTGCTAAGGAAATAGCGCCCTCTCTTGGTGCAGCTCGAGGCCCATAGCATTATCCTCATCCTTCAACATATTAAGTATTAAAACAATTTATGCAGGAATCACCTCATCTATCTATGGCAAGATGGCTGATTCAAGAACAAGGCCAATTCTGTTGTTTCATCCACTGAATCTGAGAAAGTGAGATTTCTTTGACATGCAGTGGTTGCAAATTCACAACCAAGTTCATCCCACGATTCCACAGTGAACAAAATGTTCCTGTATAAAGTTCCAAATGAATAATGTTTTGCATTGTGTACTCTAAGACATACTGCGCAATGAAAGTCGATTCAAGGTATGTGTCTCCGAGACAAAATTTAGCTTACATAAAGTTGTCTCGCCTCTCTCAGTATTTTGTAAGAAACTGGTAGTATAGATAGTCATGCTGGAACCACACTGATCTTACATGTACATGTAGGTTGTGCCAACTTGAGTGTAACCATTTCACTAACCAGAGAGTTCCAGGTACACTCAGAAACTCAATCAAGGCATAAAAAGGTTCCCAGTCTTTTTCAAGTAGGCTATCCAGCGTTCAAGAGAATTCAGTCTGATTGGGTAATTTTTCAGATTTGAACCAATTTCACCAAAGGACTGTTTGCAAAGATCCATTTCACACTTACATGGGATGTGCACTTCTTGTTTGACAGTCAGTACACAAATCCAACTACTTTGAATTTTCAGACAGCCATAGTATTATGCTCTTGTTTAGGAAGCATCTCGTACCGTAATTGATGATGGTCCATTGCTAAGGAATAGTGCCGTCCTGCTGATATATGAACATTCACATGAAATGCTAGTGTTCCAGGGGGAATGGTCCAACAGAAAGCAAATGCTCCCGAATTTTTAGATGCTCTTTAAGGAAGGCCCAGTAAGGCCTATCTTTAATAACTCGAGTTCAAACCCTACCTTAATCCACTATCAATCTTTGAGGAAATTGGCTTTTTTCAGAACAGTTTTCCTGCTGTCCCTAAAACTGATCTTTGCTTCCTTGTTTCCTATCATTCCCAGTTGGCACTTCCCAAAAAAACAGTGCTTAAATGTGTCAGAGTGCACCAACATTGCCAGATCCAAAGTCGACCTGAATGTAAGGTAATCTCTAACTTTGTTGCACCAAGGCAGATTTCTCTCGGTGGATGCACTAACAGTCCAACTAAATCTAGGCCTGGATTTTGTTGCAGTTTGAAAAATTTCAGTTTCACCTGTTGAAAACTTGAAGGTTTGATGCAGTTATTATCACATTACGGTACTACCACAGATAAAATAATGACATCACTCACGCTCGTCTGAATTTTGTAAGTCTCCTTCCTATAGCCACTTACTTCCAGGTTTGATGTAATCCTGTCCAGTCCAAGAATCAGGACAGACAGATTGACTCTAGATCAACAGGTGGCAAATGTATACGTGTGCAGAATATGAAATCCAGTGTCCAATAGACACAACTTCAAGATTGTGCATATTGTTCATGGCCTGAAGTGAAATAGGAAACTTCTCCACATGTCTGTGCGTCTGCGTGCCTCACCCCAACTTCAACGTGGAATTTGTAGTACGGTTTGTTCACTCATGTATTCTGAACATGCAGGTTATATGCAAGGTACCAGGAGTGCATTTTACCTTAATGCAGTTCTGCAATATTTTGAGATTGATTTTTCCGGAGAGTGTTTCAGTAAACATGATTTTTATTAGATTTGTATATTACAAACAATGGTGTGTAGCAACTGACAATGTAAATGTTTTATTTTATATTCCTTCTTGCATATATATTGAGACTGAATTGAAATCCTGTAAGCCTGCACTGTATGTTTGTCATAATTCCATCTTTCTTTTCGAGCAGCCTCTCATTTTACAAATTGTTCTTTTAATCCTATAAAACTTACCACTGTAGAATCTGAAGCATAAAATTAAGGTTGATTGTATTTATAGATCTTGGTTCAACATTAATAGTTTGCTTCTGTTCAGCACGATATGATTCCAAGCTCAGAGCTGTATATCTATACTGCCATGGAAATGCTTAAGCTTTCTTAAATCTTGAGAAAATAATTTTTTTACTAATAAAAGTGGATTGTTCCTGATTTGCAAAGTTTACCTTGCAATTAATGTCCAAACAGCACACATTTCAACATAAAATCAACAAAAAGCAGGCTCTGATAAGCTCAAAAATCAAGAAATTTTGAAATGGTTGTGATGATAAAGGAATGTTCTCATGAATGTTCTATGCTGTTTGTGACGTGCAAGAAAAAAAAAGTATTTTTATTGTATTTATTGTAGTATCAAGTCCTAAATTTAGATCTAAGAGTAATCTCTTTGAGTGGAAGAGATATATGCAACAAATTTGTATATTTTGCATTAAAGTAAAACAAAAAGCAACCTTCAGCAGATGCCTGCGGTGTAGCCATTTTGAAGTATTAATAAGCAACTGTATAACTTAATTTGCATTGACTTCAATGGTTTGTATCCCACGGTCTCCTTGTCTTGCTTGTTCCAGCCTAGTATTGTTTAGAAATGTCTTTGATATGATTGGCCTGATGTACACATTGATGTGTTTCCTCTCTGAATAAGGTTCTTGTTATCAGGAAGTATCATGGTTCTATTTTTGTACTAGTGTTTGTCAGAATATAATTAAGAATTGATTGATAATGAAGCAGTGTTTTTACTTGCCAATACTCAGATTAATATTAATCAAATTTCTTGATCAGAATGTGGTTGATTTGTGCCTTTTGCTTTTACTTTGTAAAGGTGCATCTTGTATACTTTGAATTGCTCTTTTTTCTTTAACCAATGCTGATCTCAACGTGTATGTCATCAGTTTGGCATGAACTGGGCTTTCTTCAGTGCCACTGTGTGGTTAAAAGTATATCTGTATAAAACTGAATTCCCTCTCCAAAATCTGTGTCCATTGTTCAGGTCATTCACATACATATAAAATATGACATGAAACATTGCAGGGGATGAGAAATTATGTGTTTGTACAGTGCACAACATTTTTTCGGATTTAGAAGCATTTTTCGGCAGTGTTTGTGATAAAAAGCAATTCTTTTGTATGATATACTTCTTTTTTTGGTTACGTGCTTGTACACTACTTTTTAAGAAAATGGATTACTGTTGAACATTGTGTTGTTTGTATAATTTTCAAGCTATAAATTAAATGCTTTGTAACTGTGTACATGTGCTCTGTTTTAAGTGATTTGTGTATGCTTTACATTATTTAGCATGGGAATAAATCTGAAACATGATTCGACACTGAATTATGAAGTTGTCTTGTTGGTTTAATAGAACTGGATTAGGCTTGGTCACACTTTGTAGCTGATGAATTATAAAGGGTTAAATTGGAGGTTAATCTGATATATGGAAAGAGATCTTTTTATGCCTTGTTTGTTGCATTTTGGGGAAGTCTTTGAAGGTTTTTCAGTCATTTGCGAATATATGTAAAGTGTACAGGGAAGAGCCGTCTAAATATTTGCTCGTGGTGTATGTATAACGTATATGGTGGGTGACGAGCGAAGTGAAATGTGAACAGTCGTCGTATTTGACATGTAATATGTGAAGTAGTCGGGTACCGTTTCGTTGCTTTTGGAAGTCTGTTGATCTATCAAGGTACCTCTCTCGCCGACTCATCTCACAGCGTTCCTGACGACGATTCATTCAACGTCTGAACGTGGAGAGAAAAGGCAGAAAGTTGCGAAGCGCTAAACATGATGGTGAATATAAAATGCAAATGTCTGTAACCGTGTTGAAACTGCAGTGGAGTACAGTTCTCACTGAGACCATCGTGTTTTGGTTGGTCCTACCTCCATAGTTAATGGTAAGGTGTTTTTGGCGACAGTGGGTGTCATTTTATTTTTAAATGAAGCGACATAATCAGATTTAGAACAGCGGTGTGGAGTTTTAGGCCTAGTTCTCTGTGGTTCTAGTTAGCATGGTTAGGCCTACGTAGGCCCTTATGTTAGGCCCAACTTTAATTCCTCGTTTGACGTTCGACATTCACTGTTGAATAAGTAGGCTAACTGTTTGTAATTCAACGTTGAATAAGTACTTAAAGTAGGCCTAACCGTTGGACATTCAGGATGCACGAGGAACCACGGAGGAACTAACTTGACATCGGTACCCAAGCTTGGGTTCACACTTATATTATTACTAAAAATGTTAGATGCATTGTGGTGTGATCTGACAATATGCGCGATTCGCAGTAGTGTGCCTCCAAGAGTTTGCAATGCATTAGCTAATCACAATGCATGAAATCTATCAACCCAGTGTGCGTTAGGAAAGGGTTGACAGATTGTGTGCGTTATGATTGGCCAATGCATTGCAAACTCGTGGAGGGGCACAATTGTGAATCACCCATATTGTAACTAAGCCTAACTGTTAGGCTTAATGTGTGTTAATGTGGGACATCTCTTACCCGGGACAACTCATAACCCAAGTAAACATTATGTGTACATTTTATCATGGCTTGTGGCGTCATCACGTCAGAATGATTGCATATCAAGTGCGCTTTTCGGTTGCTGATAATGTAGCCGTCTGTTTTGTGTGTAATCGGATTTTCTTCAGTGAGCATTCGAAATAACTACGCCTTGTTGAAATTGTTGAGTGGTAGAAATAAGAACCAATTGAGAATGAAAACAAAACATGGAAAAACATTTCACGTGATTTCCATTTTCAAAAATATTTGTTGCCCTGAAAAGAGCCATCTATTTTGCGCAGGCAATAAGTTCTAGGTATTGAATCAATCTCTTTTTCCTATAAGTGGCAAAATGAGCCTGCATGCAGGTGTATGCTTCAGCGGTTGCAATGTGTAGCGTGGGGCGGATAGGATGAATGGTGGTGCAGCATCTTTAGAACCACTGATTAGCAGGCACTCCCAAGGGCTTTACTCCCCTTGTTTGTGATTGATGCTGATTTTGCGGGAAAAAAAATTTGACACAAAGAAGAAAGCCCAAAGTCAACCTATGGTGATATTGTCCAAAGTATTTTAATTACTGGAGCATGTTTATTAAAATCTTTAAGTAAAGTACAGTTCAATTTTTATTACCGGGTTTGAAGTGTCCTGGGTATGAAGTGTCCCGGGTGTGAAATTTCGGGCACGAGTTGTCCCAGGTATGAGTTGCCCCGAGAATAAGTTGTCCAAAAACTATGTGCGTGACCGTATTGTTGCCAGGTTCCAAATTTCACCACCTATTGTCAAGTCTGATTAGTTTTCACCGTAAATGGTGAATAGTTAACATCGGTGATATCGATATCAAACCCGTATCGATATACATATATCAATATATCTTACTTGGGCCATTTTGCCACATGACATCAGGATATTACTACTAATAATATCGCCATTACAAGGATAAAATCATCTTGTCCTTAAATATCTCCTTTTTACCTGTGTTTTAGATCCTGAATGTTAATGATCTGCCAAAGATTACAATCCTTGCATTTGAAGTCGCTGTGACAGATACATGTATGCCATGATGTCACAGGACAGAAGTACATCTCCTGGTTCCATGGCAACCGGCAGCATCACTAGTAGTCAAATTGACAGAACTAAACCAGCTGAGTCACTAGATGAATGGTTGGAAAAACAAAATATGAAGTGGGTAGGTACAATCAAATTCAACGTTAAGTCCTTGAAGCGTAGATATAATGCAAAACTAAACCAAAGTGTCTGCCTATGCCTTTCATTACATTTACATCACAATAATTTGAATCTGAAATGTTGATGTTAATATCTTTGCATAAATGTTTACTTGTGATAATGTAAGGGATGATGCAGTGATAAATATGTCTTGAAGTAATTACAACTCCAAAAAAGACTAAAATGATGTAAGTTCGGGATTGTTTTTAGAAGTTGTGCAATGAGTCATTGTTTATCATGTTTCTTTTTTCAGTTCCACTCCTAGCGGTAGCACATATCCCAGCTTTCACTGAGTACATCCTGTACACAGGATATACCAGCTGGATATTATACAAATTCTGTTTAGCACATAACATTAAAGGGATCAATGATATGATTATGATCTTTGTAGGAAGATTGGCCAGTGATCCAGGGAGATGACTGTGACTTTGATGTTTCATCAGAAAAGTTGCTCCTTGGAGAAAAGGAGGACATCTTGAATGCATTGCACGATCATGCACGTATCCTTTGTAAAGTTCTGGTAAATTTAAAAAATAAAAAAACATCAAATTATTTTGTGTGTTGAAGGCAAGATATGAGTAGCTGACTGAATCCTCTCCGTATCAGTCATTGCATTGAAAGTTAGCTTATGCTTCTTCAGCAGAGGTTCTTGTGCATCATTTGCCAACATATTTAAGTTTTTTCTGCGTCTCAGAAACTTTCATCTGTCAGAAGAGGGAATGTTGTTAAGTCCTAATCGGTAATTCGGTATCAGTTACTATTTTGTCTGGATGAACAGCCATGACCTTGCCTTCCACATGTGTACATACATGTATAGTACAATGATCTATCTACTGACTGTCATCTGGCCATCAGTTGATGGAACAAATCAATGCTTATGAAATGACAGAGACTTGTTTGGAATGTACAGAGTCACTCCATTATCCTCAGCGGCCAATTGAATCTACCTGGGTTTAATATGTAGAGTTTTCAGATCATAGAGGAGTAAACTGATTGCTGTTGTACCATGTATCAATCTCTTTCTTGAGTATGTGCGGTTCTGAGAAGAACTGGGGAATAACTCAACGGTTCGAACAGTGTACTCTGTCTGTCTTCAGGAAACTGCAGGAATCGTTTTACTCATCTAGTTTCTTTTATCATGAAAACCTTCAAGTCTTACCTTCTGATAACTCAATATTATGCAGACTCCATAAAGACTAAAGAAAGCCATGTTTGATTCAATATTTCGTTCTTTATTCAGAACATCCTGAAAGATGTTCTGAATAAAGAACGAAATATTGAATCATCCTGAAAGATGTTCTGAATAAAGAACGAAATATTGAATCAAACATGGCTTTCATTAGTCTTTATGGAGTCTGCATAATATTGAGTTATCTGAATATTATCAGTGGGTCACTTACCTTCTTATCATGTCACTACATGTAGGATAGCCCGGACCATGTGGATAATGTAGTCAGAGTGTTGGGCATCAAGTTAATTGTAGACTACTGAAACTTGTTGGTTTCTTAACCTGTGAATTTCTAAGCTCTGCCAATGTACATGTTGGATAACTTAGAGTCTAAACTGGACCAGCTTCAAGAACATTTGGATGTCTACGCCAATCAGATAGTCACATCAGAGGCGCTGTCCTATCGCTGGCAAAATAATCTATTCCACTCACCAAGTGCTGGTATGTAAAAGTGTTTGCAAGTAAATTGTAGTGGAAAACACTGAAGGTAAATTGTAAGTGAAATCAAAGATTTGAATATGTCTGAGAGTATGATGGTGCCGTATTTAGCTAACATTTTGGGTTTTTAGATATACTGGGGTCAGTTCAAAATCTTGCAGACAATTCTGCAATTTCTGGTTTCAGTCCATGGGGGATAACAGTTTTCATGAAGATACCAAAAAAGTAATTAGCGTGATACGTGTGGTTTGGAAGAAACGTCAGAAGCAAAGGTCACAACACAGTTATAATGGAAAGCATACTTCAGGAAATAATATATGAGTCAGTTAATGTTCTACTTTTAATTGTCCTTTCAGATTTTGTTCTTTAATTTTCCAAAGTTGCAGGAGTTACCTTTTTTCCTTTTGCATGTTTTATGTAACTGAGCCTAATCTGTAGTCTGTGTTTGTTTGTTTTTTTAATCTGCTGTCATACTCTCTGTGTTCTAATCCCTGCTTAATTGATGCTACTTTCTTTTTTTTCCTGGTGCTTATAACCAGGACCAGTGGTACACAAAGAAGGTACAAGTTTGCTTAATGAGTTAGCTTTACTGCTATTTGCATGACCCGTTGTAATGTGTGTGTCAGAGCTTTGTGAATGTTGGGTCAACTTTTTGGAGCTTGCTCATATTGGGCCCATGTACACAGATAGAAGTGATTACAGAAAGTGTTGATGGAAAATGACTCGCCAGATATATTTCATTGACACACCATGCTGAATGTACATGTAACTCTTTTTTGTACAATTACTAAATTTCCTCAAGAACAGTAGCACCTTGCAGAAAAATCAAAGGGCTAATAAGGAAACACTCAACCATGCACTCTCCCAGCACAGTATCTTTGAAAACTTGTCCAGGTCTCTAAGCAACTTAATTTATTGCTACTTTTGGTTTGTCCACTTATTTTGTATACAGTTGCATACATGTATGTAGCAACTGTGCTGGGTGTTCTTTAATCACTCGGAATTCCGTTTGTTTGTTTTCGTCCTGTAAATGGGTCCTTGAGCAGAAAGATCTGTACGCTAATGATGCTGATATAACATACATGTAGTCATCATCAACATTTGATTTTTTATCTGCTACATGTTGACCTCAGAGCATTGAGTGTGATTGCTTTGGTTTAAGCAAGCACACTGTTTGGCAGCTCCAGTAAATTGACCTCAAATACTGTAATTTTTGCACTTGATTAACTTTTTTCCATGTTGGACAGCTTTAACTTTGTGTGACCTCTGTTTCTTGTCCCTTGTATTGTAATGTTAGTGCATTAATCATTCTCTGATTGATAATTTTAAGGGATTTGTCCAAACTTGAGTGGCCATGTTTTGTCAAATACATGTAGTTTGGAGACCTGCTTTGTGAAAAACAATCTTGAATTTCATTTGCACTGAACAATCTAGCTACACTTGAGTTTCCAAAAGGAGCGTTGCTAATCAAATGATTGCATTTTGTTTTGTCATAAATACCTTTTCTTGTTTTTTTCTTCTTTTTTGGCACTCTTTTCATCTGTTGCACAACTGAATACAGATTGTGATGAGTGATGTTGAGCACATTGGTTTTTGCACACTCTCTCAACTTTGTTATTTTAAGATGACTGACTGCAATCTCCAAATGTCTTGATCTGTTCCTTCAGTCTTTGTTGTCAGCTTCCTTTTTATCCTGACCAAACATTGATTTTATTAAATGGCCTTGGTTTATAGTCATGGAGAGGGCGTTAGAGTCCAATGCTGTGAAGGCCAGCCAACGACAAAAGAAAGACAAGACCAAGGAAATGAGAGCTTTGATTCTGGGCAGTAAAGCCAGAAGTGTGGAGGTATTGAAGCACTAGTTCATTTCTCAACAATTAGTTACTTCATTTGGGGTGTGAGGTTGATATCAGAGAATCTAGAAGATGTCGCGGTGGTGTCTTGGGATGCTGTTGCTTATGAAAGTAGCCTGATGAAACCTGTGGATGAAAGATGAAAACTTAGGAGAAAAGAAATATTCAGGGAAAACCTGGAAATTGGTAGGAACAGGAATCCTGAAGCTCGTGTTGACTGTGATTGGACATGAACAGGGGGGAACATAGGTGAAACTTGGACTAGAAACTCATGCCAAGCTGACAGCCAAATATGAAGTGAGCATTGTTAAGATTAAATATCTGGTTAGTTGTACTGTAATTGAAAAGTTATACCACATGCCATATGATACCAGATATATGTGCTAAGGCCAGTGATATTTAATGTTGATGCCGTGGTAAAAGTTATCCGCTCTTTCAGTCATTCTGTTTACATGTAAAGCCACGTTAATGTTCAAGACATACCGCTGTTTCCATTTTGTGGCTGCAGTAATTTCAGAGTGTGGATTGTGTTTTTTTGTTTTGTTTGACAGACAAGTTCCTTCCCAGGTTTTAGTCGGAAGGAGTTGACAGAGTTACCTCATGGACTAGAAGCACCTCAAATCCTGGACAGAATTACCAAAGCACAGGACTTCAATGTAAACACACTTGCTCTTTGAGCATCTTGATTATTTAAGTTGTTTAACAGGACGTGTTTGATGGTCTTTATATTTTCCTTCAAGAGATGAAACTGCCAAAAGTCTTCTTTTTTGAGCCAGAGTCTGCAAAATACTTCTACAGTCATTATAGTGTATTTCATAGTGAACCGGCAAAGTGTATTTCCCACTAGAAGAGCCTCTTTTGCTGGAAAAATTGCTCCCTCTCTTGGTCCCGCTCAGGGTCCATTGCACTTAATTGGAATTGTACATGTACAGAAAATAGGGATGGTCAAAGAACTTATTCACCCCCCCCCCAAATTGGCCAGTACATGAATCTGTGATATTACAAAAGTAACACTGAAAACTTCCAGCTCTATTTGTCTATCCTTTTTGTCTCCATTTGATCCAGTCTGGTTTCAACAAGTTCTGGAAGAAGTTGTTTTTATCAGAAGCATCTGTTGCTGTCATGCAAGATGCATTCTGGTGGTTCTTCCTTCAAGAGTATGAGGTCAGTAGATTATGCAAAGATATACTTGTTTTTTTCTCACATCCAAAAAAAAAAAAACATTGAAACTAATGGCCCAAGGGCCCAAATAGTTTCAATTTACATCAGAATCAAAACAAATAAAAAAATCATGAAACATAAAATCATCTATGTATATACTTAAAAAACATTCACACACATTACATAAATATCATTAAAAAGATGCAAAATGATATCATTCCATTTAAAATTCATGTTAACTGTGGGATAGTAAACCAGTTATACCACTCAGTATTGCACCGTGGTTGGACTAGGCAAGATGTACTTATATATTTATATAGTAAGACTTACTATATTGATATCAAATTGGTTAGTTTTCTTTGTGGGTGGGGAGGGGATAATTTGCCACTCGTGGTAAGAATTCTGACCATGACTGTTCTGTCGTACTACCTATTACCTGAGCTTTGTCTTTTTAGATGATGTGAAATTGACGGCTAATATCATAGATGTATGTGCCATGGAAGTTGCACTTGCACACCATGATGCATGTTACAATGGCATTGCCCAAATGCTGTCTTTGGGTCTTCAGGGTTCTAATTCAGCCACTTTAAAAAAAGACGTGTTTTGTTAGATGATTCAAATACTTTTCTTCAAGCTTCCTGTACATGTGGGGTTGTTTCTCCATATCAAATAATGTTTGGGAAAGCATTGCTCTGAACCTTATAACAGTTTGAGCTTTTGATTTATTTCGGTTACAGCCTAAACGTGAGGCTGAGCAGAACAAGTTATTCAACAGGATAGCTGATAGCTTTGTGGCTCTGTTCACCAGTGTCAATCCAGACATCAAAGACAAATTTTTTGCTGTAAGTCAGAAAAATTGATTTTACACCAGGTTTTACCCATATGCTGACAAGAATGTACGGTGTGCTCTCAATGTGGTCTGAGTGCTGCAAACAAAAATCACAAGCTTGTTTTGGTGAGATTCGAACCCAGGACTTCCTACTTATGATTACTCGA
>NW_019091481.1:405907-421069 GCF_001949145.1 Acanthaster planci | reverse complement strand
GATGATGTAGGACTGAATAGCTGTGTTGGGCATTTAGTGCATAAAAATCACAAGCTTGTTTTAGTGGGATTCGAACCCATGACTTCTTACTTATGATTACTAGTGCAGACACTGAAAAAATAGCCTAGGAACTATTGCACTAATGGTGTAGGACTGAATAGCTGTGTTGGGCATTTAGTGCATTTCAATTTGATTTCAATTTAGGATATCAGAAAATTCCCCCACTCACAAACCTTTCATAGCTCCAAGGGTTCTTCCTTCTCCTAGTCTTCTTTGTTTCTTTCCTTACGTCGCCATTGACCCTGTCGTCCCCCTCCTTTAAATCTGTCTTTATCTTCTGTCTCATTGGACCTTGTCACTATTGTTTTTCAATAGCCGTGTTTTTCAAATTTCATAACTTATTTTTTAGGTGTATTTTTGTAGAGACAGGAGATATTTTCATTTTATTTCTTTTAGTCTTTCTTTCTTTTTTATTTGTCTAAACAGGTAGACCAAATAATTACTGTCTGTCCACTGATAGAAAGTGAATATTTGATTTTATCAGTGTAGTCTTTTTTCTTTTTTTTAATATTTATGTAATTTGCTGTAATTTTTTAATGTAATAAGTTTAATGTTTACTTGATGAGAAAAAAATAAAATGTAAAACATTAAAATTGAAAATTTATTGGTAATTTTGTAATTGACAATGGCGCTATGTAATCTTTTGCTGGCAGGTTTATTCTGACTGTCTGGCCCAGTCCATGTTTGCTGCTTACTGGGAAGCGTTCATTGATTCACATCACAATTTCGATGCCAAGTTCAAGCAGAAAGTAGCAACACTGTGCAGTGAATGGGTGGCAGGTAACGTAAAACCTTTCAGCTTTTGCATCAATGTGGATTTATTGCCTCTGTTTTTACCGGTTGTGGTCCAAGGACTGTAAAGTGTCTCAGTAAAGTCCTTTCAGAGGGGACAACATGAGAATTGGAAGAGGAAACTTGGGCCTTATTCCAAGGAGAACCTGTCGATGTAGGTACTGACAGCCTTACTGACTGCTGTGAAATCTGCTCAAGATTCACTCAGAGAGGATGCCTGGAATGTGCCTGAGTGTGTACCAACCTGACTGCTTAGAGGTGATGCCTGGAATGTGCCTGAGTGTGTACCAACCTGACTGCCTAGAGGTGATGCCTAGAATGTGCCTGAGTGTGTACCAACCTGACTGCCTAGAGGTGATGCCTAGAATGTGCCTGAGTGTGTACCAACCTGACTGCTTAGAGGTGATGCCTGGAATGTGCCTGTGTACCAACCTGACTGCCTACAGGTGATGCCTGGAATGTGCCTGAGTGTGTACCAACCTGACTGCCTAGAAGTGATGCCTGGAATGTGCCTGAGTGTGTACCAACCTGACTGCCTAGAATTGATGCCTAGAATGTGCCTGAGTGTGTACCAACCTGACTGCTTAGAGGCGATGCCCTCTTAATGATAGTATACCCATGCTTTCCACATGTTCTATAGAAGATATATTTCTGTGTCATTGTAGGTATCAAACCAGGACCAGATGCTTGGAGTCACTGGGACATTAAGAGACTTCAGCCAAAGAGTATGAACAAAGAGAAAGAAGAAGATAAAAAGAAAGTTGTCCTCATGAAAGAAGGAAAGATAAACAAAGAAGGTGAGGACTGTCACAGAGATTTATAATTAATCAACCCACCGCACACCTACCCAACCCGACATCATAAAGAGAGATTGAAAAAAAACAAAACAAAAAGGTTAGGCAAGCCATTTTCCTATTGTCCTAAAACTTCCTGTGTCCTGGTCCCTCTTTGATTTGATGGCAGCATTAACACCCAGTTTGCTTGACTAGACTTGATAGGGCCCATTGATAGCTTAGCCAGTTGATGCAGGTTTTATGGCCTGGCACAGGATTATTTTTGGGCTGAAAATCCTCATAAAAAAGATAACATAGTAAGAGTCCATTTCTGAACTTGACTTTATGCATGATCATGCTTGTCAGTCATCCTGTAGTCGATTTCACCAAACCTTACGCAATGGTGTAACTCTACTTATGTCACATTTTTTTTGTGTAAGTCACCCAACAGATTAAGGCCAATTTAATTAATCTTACGCACTGCGTAAGTCTGTGACTTGTGCAACAAAATATGCCGTAACTTATGCAGTCATTTTAGGTGGCGTAAGTTGTACCAAATGAAGCAAAAATGATTTGACTAGCTTTTGTGTTTGGTTAAGCCTCATCATTGCTGAATTTAACAAGGCTTAATTGAGAAACATGCAACTTAGTTGTAAAAGGTAATGAAAAACTTGTTTGGCGATCAGACAAAGAAAAGATGACAACTTTTTCAAACTGGCATGTGGAGGTGATTCGACGATTGTTTGATGACAGTGTAACACTGGAAAGGAACAGCCATCATAGAAGCCATTTTTATCCTCATCCGAGAAATTAAATATTATTAAAACGTGGCACAGCTACGAAACTTCTTGTGAAATCGAATGTAAGTATATTGCCCAGCTACAGCATAAATTTGTGACACAAGGCTTATACATACTTCAAAGTTACGCCACGTTTCGGGAAATCGGCTGCAGATATATGCTACATTTCATATTGCATTCTCTGCCTTGTCACACTCTGACCCAAAGTCATCAAGGCTATGGAGTGGTATTTGTTACAACGCCTGACTGTCACGCATAGATTCGAGAGGTTTCTTTACATGCTTAACCTCCATGAACCAGTTGAAGCCCGTGTGCACCTATAAAAGCAATGGGAATCACTGAAGCATTGAGACGAGAATAAATGGCACCTGTTGCTGCCGACAGAAATTGCTGGGGTGTGCTTGTCACTTCTCCATGCACTGTCATAGAAACTATCTATTGGTTTACATTCCCTTTGGAATGAACTTCTTAATTTCTTTGCCTCACATCTCTATTATTGGTTTGTTTTTCACATTCCTAATTACTGCCAGTGTCTTTCTTTATTCCTGCAGCTGATTTCTCAATCAGTGTTGATGTACCCTCTGATGAAGAGACTTGGTCGGAGGGTGCCCCCAATGTTGGCTTGTCTCGCGAGGTCACTTTGATGACCAATAAGAGCCTTCGATTCCAGCCAATGACTGGCATGACTGGTGCCCAATCAGGGTTGATGAATACCACCAGAATGGCATTGCCCCCGGTACCACCAATGCAGGCAGAGGTGAGAGTTGTGTTTAATGTGTTTTCAGTACATGCAGGTGTGTGTACATGTAAACAAGTATTCCTAACGTCAGAGTACAGTATCATGGAGCCACTTGACAGTTAGCAGAAAAGCTGTAAGCAGAACATTTTGCTGACTGATGCAAGTGCTATTTTTGACAGTGCAGGGCGTAGTTGTGCTTATGGTGAGCACACAGATTTTTATTGTTTTGTCTCTACATGAAACAGATTTTTCCTCCAAGGTATGCCTTTTGCCGTGCTTACTGCTTACAGTCTCTGCGAAATACACAGAGCTTCTGTTAGCATAACATTGTTTGCTTAGCAGTGCGTATTAGCAGCCCTGGTGGGTCATGGCTTGTGACTCCTGTAGTAATACTCAGTTTGATTTGGCTGAGTGCACCTAGCAAGCTGAAGTAGTTGAAGGGTAAGCTACCACGCCAGTAAGCATGAGGTCATATAGGTTCCATCCCTAATTGCCCTTACAGAAATCCCTGAATAAATTCCTCTTTTATTCCACTTGATCAGTTATTTTTATCGTGTTTTATGTCAATAAACCAAGATTAAAACAAGCTGTTATACTGTTTAAGCAAAAGTACTGGTGAGATAAACCCTTTCTTGATCTAGTTATCTCCACAGAAATCTATACTTTTATTGATTTTTCTCTACCACTGTGCTTATTTGTTTTTCTTGATCTTGGAAATCTTTTGGACTTTGCTGCCCTGTTTTCCTATGTTTTCAAATTTCCAAATACTTAAGGTAGTGATTTATGAGTTTGCCCAATCTTCTTTTGTAGTCTCACCAGATGGGTCCGGGACCAGACTTTGAGAGAGTGTTATTCAACATTCAAGGTCGTAGTCCACTCATTGCTCATTATCTCTACATGAAGGATTTAGCTGGGAATGAACACATTGGACGTAACGTACGCAGGACAGAGATTGCCAAAATGCCATATCCTTTGAAGTCACATGATAATTAATATTATTCTGGAGAAGTGTCATCAATTGGAGTGTCTAAATACCAACAAACTTCCAGGGTTTTAATGACATTGTTTGCAATGGATGGGTTTGGTTCAAAATGGTACAAGTATTATCGACTCTCGTTAATACAAGCTCGGATAAGACGAGATTCTGGTTAAGATGAGCATATTTCACCAGTCCCGACCGAAAGGTGTACATTCATATGAGGAAAAATCTTTAATACGAGTTTGGGTGATACAAGATTTTGGTTAAGACAAGTGCTCTTTCCGGTCCGGTCAAGTGCAGATGTATTGTTATATATCTATTTAGCATGCGCAATTTGAAAACATCTCATCAATCGCCATACCCATTCAATATATGTACTGTTGTACAAGGTGTAGTGATAATGCTCCCTAATCCATGATTGCAGTTTTGGGGCATTTTAGATTCCCAGGCAATCAAAGGGTTTTCTTTGTGGGGGCTTTCATGCCACCCAATCAGAAAGAATGTGACGGACAATGGGTGTTCACGATGCCCAGGCCACCAGAGAGCCCGATGAGAGCAAACTCATTACAGACTCTCAACCAAAAAGTGAAAAACAAAGAGTAGAAAAATCTCCCTAACCAACTTAAAACTAACGTAAAATTAATTTGCCATTAAACCCATTATTCTTTTGGCCATAAACTTGGGGTTTTAAATCCCAAAAATTAAAAAAATGTCATTTTCCCACTAAAAATACATTACCCAGGTCCTGATCTATGCTCTCTATTGTCCTTCCAAAAATTCATTGGTTCCCTTCACTTTGTACATGTATAAAATTGCATCTCTGTAGTCATTACCCAACTAAAATGTTAATGTACTTACGTGTGTGTTATCTCACGATAGTGGCCATGCAGTACAGGTTACACTGCTCTGACAGTGACTGGTGATGAGTCCACTTGCCCTGTTGCTACATTTTCTTATTTTTCCACTTGGTTCTTTTCAGTTACAGTATAATTCTTGTTTCATTATAACAATTATTTATTAAATTAATCTGCATGTACATTCCAATTTCAAAAAGAACATGTTTGAACTGGTTTGAAAGCAAATTCCTTCCCCTTCAACCGTAGTATTATCGACAAATAACACATCTGAGTGGGAAAATACTTAAGACAAGGTTCCAGTTTAATGCAAGATATTTCAGTAAGTCCCAACGCCCGTAACAAGAGTCGACTGTAGTGGGATAGCAACTTGCTAATCAGAATTGTCTCACAATATTACTGTTGTTCCTTGAAGTCAGTATGCAGGTGTATTCCTTGACGCATGACTTACTCCTCCAGCTCTCACCTATCGTGAAGTCATCAAAGATACACAACGGATGAAAAAATCTCTGAATGCAGAGTATCAAAAGTGAGTTATTTCCTGAAAGAGAGTTTTAAGCTGCCGTTAATTCTGCCAACTGAGTAATTTATCCCCCTTGTTGAATTTCCACAATACATGCAGCGGGTCAGCAGACTCTAAGATCCTGAGCTATAGGGATGTTTTCTCAAGTCTAAGGGCTCCTTATATAGCCATTTTTATGCAACAATTTTCTCCATGCTAAGTTTGTAGGACGTCACATGTACAAGCTCCAAGCTCCACCTGAGCAAGACTTTTGAGGTTTTTTAATCACAGGTTAAATTCAGTTGGACTTTGCAGGCCTGACAAAGACCTCAGAAGTATTCTAACCTGTAACATTTTTGATTGAAGGTCCAAGTCAATTTTATGTTGAGACCGAGGCTCTTAAGTCAGCACAAAAGTATGGACTATATTCTGGGCTTGAGCAGCATTAAATATCAACAAATACTGACAGCATTTTTCTCAACGCTTTAAAATTTTATGTTGATGCTTCTATGAGTTTTGGACAGGTTTTTACCTATTGGTCTGGTATCTTGACTCTGATTATCAATGTTAGAATTAAAGAAGAGCTTGCTCGAGAGATGGCTGCCATTGAGAAACAGAAGAGAGAACAAACCAGGGAGATTGAGCAACTCAAACAGAAAATACTGCTACGGAATGTTGATGTCAAGATACTGAGTGAGAAGATCTTAGATATGAGGGTGAGTTGTTCAGTGAAGAGTTTTAGACCCAAATTAGCTGTTGCAGTTATGGTACAATATTTCAGGATCAGTTGGCACATTTATTAAACAAATTATTACCTGGCGCCTAAAGGTTTGCCAAGGTTGTCAGAGTTTTTAAATCATATTAATCCTATTTTCTTGGTTTTACTGGTAAAGTAACTTTGAAGGAACAGATGTCAGTCTTTAAGTTTATTTGGTGGAAGGAAATTGATCGTGGAATCTCTAGAAATGGTTCAACTGCATTCAAACTCTGCACGTATATTCCTGGCTCCCTTATCGGTGATTAGGGAAGCTACTGGATAAACCTAGGAAAGAATACTGCCAAAAAAAATTGCATTTTGTTTTAAAAAATCACATTGTACCATTCACTCAAGTCATAATTTTAACTTTATTTGTATTCTGTTACAGTTTGTATTACTTATCTCATGAGCGTGAGTGGAACATGACATAATGTAGTGCATCTGTGTCCCGTGTACCACTCGCCAAATCTTCAAGCAAACTTGACTTGCAGTAATGAGTGTATGTGCATTTAAACACCTGTGACGATCAGCACGGGCAAATGCACCACCTTTGAATTTACGGTCGTGCAGATGTGCGTTGGCTTTTAGTGTAAAGACAGCGCAGTGCATTGAGTTAGAATAGCAGGGTTTGACATAGACTGGGCAACACCATGAACACAGTTATATGTCACACTGTTTGTTGCGATGGATCGACCAATCAGAATTGAGAATTCAAGTTTGCCTGAAGATAAATTCTAATCTCAGAATTTCCTATGATTGTTAATACTGTTTTTTATTTCGTCGATTACATAATTTTGGCAATGGAGGGAAAAGATGGAATCCTGGCTTTACTAAAGGAAGCAGCTGGATATGAGGTCTGGTGACTCAATCTTACTGGGCGTGGTTCTAATGACATAAATGAAAACTTGTAGGGATCAGCCTCTAAATCTTGCGCAATGCCTCCGCAAAATGTGCATTAATATTGTGGATAATCTTTCATTGAAAAACATCTGGAATACTGTTCCCAAAATTCTTCAAACAGTTTTCAACGTACTCTCTCACCTTCCAGAAGATGGGCATTTATTTGTTGTTTTCTTTAAGAGTATCTTAGAACCACGCCTGTTTTCCCGCATAGCATGTAATCTGATCCCTAGATGCAGATACTAACTCAAGGAGTGCTTTCATTGGCCGAGGTAGTGTATTTGTCGCAGTGCATTTGGAGCTCGCAGTAATTCTTACAATAGATCAACATGAGGCATTATCACAGGGTACCAGGGAACATTTTGACATCCAGTTCCTTTGGAGTGGAAATATCAAAATCCTACTTCACCACCATCATTTTGGTAAACATGGTCTGAGAACTCTGAATATTTCAGACTTAGTTGTCGGTATCCTTTGGTAGTTTTGTCATTTTTTGATACTTTTTGGCATTGTAGCTGTATACCCAGCAAGAAATGAGACCGAGGGGTACCCCCCCAACATGTCCAATCCCTATACACATCCCAGACTATTGTTACTTAACACATCCCCCCAAGATGTCTGAAAGGAATTCCCCAGATTCCTGCCAGACAATGACCAACACAAAGCAGGGGAGGTTCTCTCCGTCTCATACCTTGCTGCATATGTGTAGCTGAATGCCAAGAATAGGTGACCCAGTAGACCATTGCAACTTAAATATGGATGGACCAGATAAAACTTACAAAAGACAGAAATTCATGTCATGTTTTCATCGGCCTTATCATTAGCATTGTTTGTTTACATTTATTTCTTTATCGTTTACCACTCAATTTTAGATAAAAGATCTCATAATAAAAATATCAGGAAAATTCTGCTTTTAATTTGCATGATGAGAAGCATGAAATTTAAGTTACATGTAGCCAGATTATTGTATTTAGTGCTAAATTTTTGTCGCTGGATGTACTGTGCTTTTTTACATCCACAGCTTAATGCTTTTAAGAAGCTTGTGAATTCTTTCCTCATGGTCTTTCTTCATCAAGAAAGTTACAAAGGAAGTCCAAATGTTTAAGGGTTCTCTGATCACCTGGCTACATGCAAAGAGTTAATTCTTGGTTTTTTTTCACTGTTTTCCCAAACTTAGTTATTGAATGTCAGACCATTTGGTTTGAGTTACATTATAATTTGCAGTTGTGCGGAGTTATTAGTCGCTTTTGTCAGGGCGTATTAACTGAAAGAGCTAAGTGCTCCAGCTGAATGGTATATACGTTGGGTGTTGGGTAGCTTTGACAGAAATGCTTCGCTAACAAATATCTAGCAGCAATATGTGAGCTTGGTGTGTGGAAACTCGCCTTCTGTTTTGCAGCATGTAATCTATCCCCAACTCCAACAGTTTGAAAATATAATGCAGCAATTTGTAGATGTGATTTTTAAAGTGGAAATGGATGGTCATATGAATGCAGTAAATTTGGGCATGTAGAGTTACATTTATAGTTGAATATCACAATTTGAATCAGCAATCAGATTTGACTTTCATTTGCTTCACTGCCTCATCCAATCCAAATAAAGACCACATCGCAAGTTTTTAGAGTAACTTGACATTGACAGCATTGCAGACTCCCTAGAAGATTTTGCAAGTAGACAGTTTTTAGCTAACCATTGCAAGTAGATAGACAAGTAGAAAGTTAAAGTGTGCAGGCTAACAAGGTGCATGGAGCTGCATTGGATCATTCAACTGGGGGCTAGCCTGTCTGAATTAGATGGATGCTAGGAATAAAATGAGGACTGATAAGGAGCCATGAGAACAAGGCACTTGACACTCAAGTGTTTTGTGAGTCTATGTATGGCTGTGCATGTTAAGAGGGCTGATTTCAGGTGGGTGCATTTACATATGACGTGACATACTTCATTTTGAGATGTGCTGTTGGAAGACTGACTGGTCCATTCTGTGCAGAAAGTAGACGGAAGGAAATATAAGCAGAATTCAATTTAAGAATCCACCCCCAAAGTTTGCAACGTAACTAAAGAATGAGACTTCGGCGGATAAAGATTTCTCACAAACAGACAGCACACTGCTTAAATGTCAATTTATAAACAGTTCTTTTCAGACCCACATGCAACTCACAAAAAAGAAGACAATTCTTCTCACTTTCACTATGGAAGGGGCCCATTGGAAGCATCTAACGTTGTGTCTGGATTAATCTGTAGTTAAACAAAATTCAAGATTATCAAATATGGATAATAGTCGTTTTTGTGGCAGAAATCATTGGCTGTGCGCATTGTAGTCCAAATGCACTGGAAATAGTTTGATGTTTGACATGCTTCATGATAAAGTTTTAGTAATCTTTAATTACAGGTTTTGCCCTTACATGTATATTCATAAGCTCTTGGAGAAGCACCGAGTGTAAGGGCAAAACCTGAAATAAAATTAATATCGCCCTCATTCTTGTACAGTTTGAGTAATCTTCTTGTGGTTTATTTTGTTTTCCTCTTTTAGGAAAGACAAGTTTTGCCTGCAAACAAGAGGACTGGTAGCGGCTACAATTCATCGTCTGATGAAGACTTTGATGATGAATAATAGCTTGAAACTAAAGATTCACAAGGAAAATGATATCAATGGAACATGGGTAATTTAATGATGGAGAAAAGGTGAATTGTCACATTCTTGACAAGGAAATAAAATTGTCAACACTGAAAAGCTTGGATATTTGAAAGTTTGAGACTTCTCCATTTGCAAGTAAGTCGTTGGAGTCTTTTCATAAGCACAGGTTTGGCCAGAAAAAAAAATCGAAACACCTTCATTGTTACAGTACAACTTAGTTCTGATCTTCAAAGGTAAAATTGAACTGGTGTTTGAAATATAAAGTGTTAAACATTTTTTTCAAATATTCCTACCTTATGGATAATTTCAAATAACGAACCTCAACTTTAATAGTAAGTTATGCAAAATGTATTTGTCAGTTCATAAATATCCCATCAACTACTGGTCATTATTACATGAATCCACCACATACAGTCGACTCTCGTTATTACGAATCCATGGGACCAAGTAGAATCTGTCATTGTATCCGAAATTCGTTGTGAGGGAATGCAATGTAATAGCTTCGGTGCATTGAATGAATAGGTCCCATTGTGTACAGTGCCATGTACATGTACAATGTACTCTACATGCATACATATCAACGTGGTTCATGTTTTATCAAAAAGATTGCTCGGTTATGACTGATCAAATATATTGTAACGGGTTTAGAATAATAAACTTCACTGTCATATACTGACAACATGTTTAATGTGCATGTTAGATTTAAAAAAGCAAATACATGTGAAAGCATTGATCCAGGGATTTTTAAACGACTTTCGATTGCAATGGATGACGACGAAGCCAACAGTAACTAAATGACATGCCCATGTAGGCCTATGCATGTGTACCTGCAGGAATGTGAAGACTCATCAACTAGAGCCCCCATCCATGTACGTAGTACACAAATTGTGTCATGGAGAGACATGGTTATTTAATTTTCCATTTGTCTTGATTTCGACACTAGCTGCATGACACGATTGATCGATAGTCTGAGTTTACTCGCCCACTGGTATGGCCGATTTTGTAATAACGAGAATCAACTGTACTGGCAATCACAATCCTATTCACATTTCAAGACTTTAATTAATGTGCACTAAGGATTTAACTTTTATTGTACATGACTTATATAAATACGTTTTTATGCATTGTAAAAATGTATTTTGGAGCTGTTTGATGTTTTTCTTACAAGGCAGTTTGATATTTTATAATAAATATGTTTTACCATGGTGGAAAGCTGCTTGCTTTTTATCTCTTTTGGAGACAATGAGTTGCTATGGCAACTTGAACTGGGCATCTGGGCAACAATTTGAGCTGTGTAATGCAGCACAGGTGAGACAGTTCTATTTGGAATTTTCTCATTTTGAACGAACCGGTTACATTTGGACCTTATGTCCTGTATATGCTTGTAAGAAACGATCGTCGGATCAGGTTGCTTAACTTCCCTGCTGTTGCCTGTGTGGTATTATGTTATCCATCTTCTCTTTTACCTACCCATTTCATCTTTTCCCTGTTCTTGTTTCCACCCTTGTTCTCTTCATCCATGTAATCTCACTTCTTGGACAGACACTCTCTGTCCGTCATATTCTTGTCACCTGAAGATTTCCAACCTTGCCAATTTGATCTGCCCATGGTGAAGTCCACTAAAATTCCTCATATTCTGATAGGGATGTTACTTTGAAAGGTTTCAATTGAACATTTACGATATTTTCCTATCAATTCTGGCAACTACATATTGGAAGAGCATTAACCACTTGCTGTCGGGGAACCCCGTTTCGGGCACCATGGGTTTATACGCAGAGCTGGGTGCCCGAAATGGGACAAAAGAGCTGGTACATGTAACAAAAGCCCCTACTCTGAACAAAAGACCTGCTTCTGGGAATTGCCATCATTTTTTTGGCTTGCGTTTTTCGAAGGTAATCTGTCACTGTTCTTAAACAGTCTACCTCTGTTTTGGGCATAGCGTGCCTGCAGATTAGCACCACGGACAAAAGTGCTCCAGGGCCCCATTGATGAGCGACACAGCACTGCTGCATGCTAATCCAGTAGCGTTTAAAAAGATGCCACTCGCATTCACTTGGAACAAAGGAAATTATGCAACACCTCAAATTCTGGGCTTCTTTCTTTACAGGGCGGCAGGCCTGGCTGAAATACTCAGGAGTCAATGAAGGTTACCTGTCAACTTAGAGTAGACACCAAAGAGTCATTTGTGTGGGTGTAAATGTCCATTAAATGAAATGATGGATTTTTTTTTTAGATATTTGAAAACTGAATATCTTGAAAATGGCCTGTATGTGTGCACTGCATTTTTGAAAGCACCCGGCAGCAAGTGGTTAACGCTGAAAATAAAGCATTGCACATTATTTTCAGCAGTGAACTAAAGTTGGTTTAAATATACATGCATTTGCATTCTCAATTTGGTTGAAATCAAAGAAAAAACTTGGGCATCTTTCTCATGAAAGTCAGTGAAACTCGCATTCTTGGTACTGTTGTAACTGATGTACATGAACAAGTCTCTAAGTAGTGATGAGTGCATTCTTCTTATTCTTCATGAAATAAATGCTTGAAATAGAATACTGTTTGTGTTTTATACAAGCACTAAACATGAAATTGGCAAGCATATAAATGGGGAAAATGGGTCAGCAAAAAGTAAAAATGGAAGTATGTTTAAACTTTCATGTATATATTTCCATCATCAATTTTTTATAAGCATAGTGTACGCTACTCTCGTCCCAGCGCAAAAAGTTCACAAAGTTTTTGATGGTACTGCATTTGCAGTAAATATAACATTTGTATCTGTTTGATGCAAAAACAATTATATGCCAAATTGTTAGGAATGTTAAATCAATCTTATTTAAGTCCTTCTCATCAGGACTTTGAAAAAACATTTACTTTCCCAAATCTGGAAATTTGTACCTTTTTGATAAACAGAAATGAGTTGTGACATATTGTGAAGAACTCTGTTTTGATTTCAGAGTGAGGTTTCTGCAGTCATTTCAAATATGTTGGCTCCGTTGCCTGGCTCTGTCGCAAACAGGCTCTCCTTGACTCGACACTGTAGCTTAGGATTAGCTGCATAATACCCAGCTTGCACCTTGCTGATGAAGTCATCAACAATCTCTGATGGTACCATGGAAACTGCACATCCACCCCAACCAGCTCCTGTAAGACGTGAGCCCAGTGATCCGGAAAGTCTGTTGCAGAAATAAAAAAATTATTTGTAATAATTTTCCAACTCCAAAGAGGCAAAGATAAATGTATTGTAAAGTTTCTGAAGGGCCAAGGAGTTCCTTCATTCACATTTAGTACTACTCACCCAGCCACTTGTCCCTTACAGAATACACCAACCAGAATCCAACTAAAAGCCCTAACGGCTCAAATTGAGTTTTGATGCTTGATACAGTGGTTCATGGCTGTGTTGATATAGGGCATCAGCTTGCATGACTATCAACCACAGATGCTACTAGCAGAACTACCTGCTGCCTACTTCGAACCCACCCACTAACCCTAAAGTGAACCAGTCGTTCATCTTTCATCCCCCATCAATACACCTACATACAGAGTTCAATGAGTTAATCAAGAGGTTCAGAGCAAACATTGAAACAACCTTGACAGCTTGTAGTGTTACCACAAACTTCCCATCAGCACCACAGCATAAACCTATCACAAACCTAGTACCTTCCTTACTTATCCATCTTTAGCCACCGATGGCCAGCTGTACAATTCTTCAACTTAATCTAGACTTCCACAGCTACTCTGATACAAGCCTTCATAAGCCTGTGTGACTGTAACTCACTTTGTCTACCTCTAACCCTCACTCGTCTTCAGACACCAACCTGCAGATTTCTATTACTTGATCCTGGGGGAAAAGCTACCTGTAGATGCCCACCTCCAACCCACCAACACTACAGGTACTAAACCTCACTCACCAACTTGCCAAGTCTTCTTACTGGGTCTAGAGGAAACAGCTACCTGACCAACACCAGCCCAACAACACTACAGGTACTAAACCTCACCAACCTGCCAAGTCTTCCTACTGGGTCTAGAAGAAACAGCTACAATACCTGACCAACACCAAAGGTATGAACCCTCACTCACCAACCTGCCAAATCTTCTTACTGGGTCTAGAGGAAACAGCTACCTGACCAACACCCGCCCACCAACACTACAGGTACTAAACCTCACTCACCAACCTGCCAAATCTTCTTACTGGGTCTAGAGGAAACAGCTACCTGACCAACACCCGCCCACCAACACTACAGGTAATAAACCTCACTCACCAACCTGCCAAGTCTTATTACTGCGTCTAGAGGAAACAGCTACCTGACCAACACCAGCCCACAAACACTACACGTACCAGCCCTCGCTCGCCAACCTGCCAAGTCTTCCTACTGGGTCTAGAAGAAACAGCTACAATACCTGACCAACACCAAAGGTACGAACCCTCACTCACCAACCTGCCGAGTCTTATTATTGGGTCTTGAGGAAACAGCTACCTGACTAACACCAGCCCACTAACACTACAGGTACCAACCCTCGCTCACCAACCTGCCGAGTCTTATTACTGGGTCTAGAGGAGACGGCTAGAGACTAACACCAATCCACCAGCACGACAGTCTTATTACTGGGTCTAGAGGGAACAGCTACGTGAGCAATACCAGCTCACCAACTACAGGTACCAACCCTCATTCATCAACCTGCCAAGTCTTATTACTGGGTCTAGAGGAAACCACTACGGACGGTGACCAACACAAACCCATGAACACTATAGATATCAACCCTCACTCATTCACCCATCTTAAACCAACAATCTGCAGAGTTCCGCTAGTTGATCCAGAGGTTAACAGCTACATTGATACAAGTCTCTACAGCTTGTATGACTGTCACTCTTGAATCCCAGGGGTGGCACCAACTGATCCACCATGTAGCAACCCCTACCCACTCACTCACCTGCAGAGTTCTACGAGTTGATCCAGAGGTTCATAGCTACATTGATACAAGTCTCTACAGCTTGTATGACTGTCACTCTTGAATCCTAGGGGTAGCACCAACCGATCCACCATGTAACAACCCCTACCCACTCACTCACCTGCAGAGTTCTACGAGTTGATCCAGATGTTCACAGCTACATTGATACAAGTCTCTACAGCTTGTATGACTGTCACTCATGAGTTCTCCTAACTGGATGGCAGCATCACTTGGTGCTTGGTCACAAATCTCCTTGAACTTCATAACTCGGTTAGCTTCTCCAAATACATGCTTGGCACGATCATGCAACTTGAATGAGGTTACTGTAAAATTAAGACATAACTGGAAAGCTTGATTACAAATGTAGTAACATTCAAACAGTAATTTCCTTACAAAGTTAACCACTTCACGCCGGGGCATTTTTCAA
>NW_019091481.1:387823-405843 GCF_001949145.1 Acanthaster planci | reverse complement strand
CTAGGCACTACTCTACATTGACAGGTGACCTTCATTGAAGCCCAAGTATTTTAGCCAGGCCTGCAGCCTTGTAAACAGAGCCCAGATTGTGTGGTGTTGTGTAACTGTCTTTTGTTCATGAACATGGCTCAGTACACTGCTGACCTCTTTTCAATTGGGGCCAGATTAGCATGCAGCGGTGCTGTGTGGCTCATCGCTGTGGAGGTGGAGTGCTTTTGTCCCTGGTGATAATCCCCTTGCTCTCAATGCCCCAAACCCTGGTATACGGTTTCTAAACAAGGCTGGATTATCACCACTTTTGAGAGTGAAAAATGTCGGTAATGCCCAGCAGCCTGGTCTTTTGTTCGGAGTACGGTCTTTTGTTACAGGGCCCTGTTTCCTTTGTCGGACTTCGGAGACCCCGGCCACGCATATAAACCATACGTCTTCGATTCCGGAGTCCCCAGCAGGAAGTGGTTAAGGATTCTCTGTGAGTTGCTCCAATACATTCAATAATTCTCTTACCTTCCAGTGTGTTCTGACTTAGGCTCTCCTTGTTTAACTCCTCTTCTGATACTCCCAAGATCTCACAAATCTCCTTCTTACTGTAGGGCTCAGGATGAAGTACATTCTCCACATTATCCAGCATTTCTTCTAAGGAGACTGCTAGAGCTTCTTGTAGCTTCGCAAGCACCTTGAATTGCTTCCAGTCTAGACCTTTAGACTTGGCTAAAACCTGATAGAAAGCGATTCCAAAATTGCTTGGACTTACCAACGGTCAAGCTACTGTTGCTCATAAATAAATTTCCTTGACCATGGGCCCCGAGCTGGACAAAGAGAGGTCGCTTTTTTCTTAGCAGCAGAGGCTCCTTTGGGCAGAACTAAACTTCACTGGTGCACGAGCGACTAGGAAATCCACACGTCAGGGTCACATCGCCAACAACAAATGAAACACTCCTGACCAATGCAGCTCTTTTTCAACCGATGAAGGGGTGCTTCTACTAGAGCTGAATTGACCAATTATGTCAAGTGTCATGAAAATGTGTGTGAGTGTACATCTGAAGCCATTGCAATCATGGAATCTCCACCGATTAGTCTACATGCTTTGGCTTTTTGAAGGTTTCATTTCTCCCTGTACTCAGAGTATTTTTGGTTACCACAACTATGCTACAGGTGTTCAGATCTCAGATGAAGAATTCCACGTAACAGTGTGTACGTGTACTCAGGGTGTGTTGAATCCGCAGGTAAACCGAGTGAAATAAGTAGAGATGAGTTAACTGTGGGAAAGAAATTCACAGCTTTAATCTGAAAACTAAATTTTTTTTTACCTTAATGTAACAAAACCTTCCTTGGAGCATCAAACTTACATCCTCCTGCCCACCTGAGATGTGCTATCTAATTCTTAAAACCTTTCTTAAGGCAGGTTGCTATGGCAGCTGTACCTGGGTTGCTAGGCGACACTCCACTACTCTGATATTGAAGTGAGATGTTGCAGCTTTCTGTAATTCAACACAACTATTGGAGATAACAAAAGCTACACCAGGAGGCAGTGAAACATTGGTTGCTCTGATGGGATTAAACTGTATCCACTTGGCCTGTGAGTGATAACAAAATAAACAAAATCATGTCATTACGTTTGAAAGTGAGAGTTGGTTATATATTCTTGATGTAATCTTAAACTACACTCTTCTTGAATTTGACGTAAAATTGATGACAAATTTAGTTTTTCATTAGCCCTTCAGAAAATTTATGCTGATTGTGTAATACAAGGCCCTCTAAATTTACCGTTAATTCAAGGACAAGAACTATGTTATGCACAAATATTTGAAAAGTGTTTAATGTAACATATTTCCCCTTCAAATTTCTCAGTTTTGTTTGTGTATAAAACCAATGAAGGAGGAGCTAGTTCAGACATCAGCTAGAGGCAAGTCCAGCCAATCAGCTAGAGGCAAGTCCAGTCAATCAGCTAGAGGCAAGTCCAGCCAATCAGCTGGAGGCAAGTCCAACCCATCAGCTGGAGGCAAGTCCAGTCAAATAGCTAGAGGCAAGTCCAGTCAATCAGCTAGAGGCAAGTCCAGCCAATCAGCTGGAGGCAAGTCCAACCCATCAGCTGGAGGCAAGTCCAGCCAATCAGCTGGAGGCAAGTCCAACCCATCAGCTAGAGGCAAGTCCAACCCATCAGCTGGAGGCAAGTCCAGCCAATCAGCTGGAGGCAAGTCCAACCCATCAGCTAGAGGCAAGTCCAACCCATCAGCTGTGCTAGTGTATACAGGATCGAGGTACATGTATCACATCCTCCAGCTCCATGAGTTTAAGCAAAATAAGTAATTTCCCGGTCATTTTGATTGCTCTTGTTCAATTTATTAGCTAAACATCACAAACTATCAAGTGTACTACTCACAGTCCCAGTTTCTGCCAGGAAGCAGATAGATTGGTCCATACCACCTCCCTGAGTGCCGATATAATGCTCGCATCTCATACAGATATCTGCCAACTTCCTCTGAAAAAAACAAACACATGACATAGGTAATAATTAACTACTTAGTAAATTAAAAAAGGCTTTGTCCATTAAATCTACTTCCAACTTTAGGTCAAGGAGAATGGATGAGGAACTGTAGATTTGTGCTAAGAATGGATGAGGCGAAGCCGCGCCCATCCTTAGCATGAATCTACAGTTCCGAGTCACGAACACAGAGTCCCACGAGTCTATGACGCTCTTGCTGTTACCCTACGCCTGAGTGCACACCGTTGCTCCATTCATTTATGTGCCCAGGTTTGGGCTAAGTCAAACATCGTCAGTATTGGTGCAGTCAACACCGTTGCATCAGTGCTGGATACATACTCGCTTCTCTTCCTTTTGCGCCTGGGAGTCATTGTTACATTTTTGTCATGGCAGCCAAACCTATCGGACTAAATTGAGGAATGCTATTTCAATTTCATGAGAGTACTACTGCAGTCGACACTCAGTGCTGGATATATACCTGTATTCTCTTCATCTTGCGCCTTGGAGTCATTATTATACGTGTGTCATTGCAGCGAAATCTTGCTGACTAAAACAGACACAGGACTCTATAAAATTGAGGAATGCTATATTAACCTCATGAAAGTATGGTTAGCACTTTTGGAACCAGTTTACAAACCACTCAAAATGAGCTTCAATGATACTTACCTGTTCTTATATATGAATCATTCCGAAATGTCCCCTCACTACAGATTGCTATTTCACTTGGAGAATGAGCAACTTTGGATTCAAATTACAATGCCAATTTTGGAGTTAAATAATAACATTTAAAAGTTTCTATAAAGTGCACATTTCCACCTAGAATTGTTTATAGCACTACAAATATTAGCAATACAAGAAAATTTAAGGGATAACTCTTCAAGCAAAAGTATATATACATGTATGTGCTCAGTGAGAAGCGACTCTGACAGATGTGTCACCTCAGGACGGTATGATCTTGGAACAACTAGAAGATGTACTCGACTTTGTGTCAATTCAATTAAGCTATAATCCAACATTATAAAACAAGAGTGGGCAAAACCTAGACTTAGAAATGCAGCCAAAACACATCAAATTAATTCCTTATTGAAAGGTGAAGAGAAAATTCAAATCCTTGTTGAAATTTTTACTTTACAAAGCATTGATCTTTAAAACACGAGGAATAACAACCTTTGTCATTTTCTATAGAGAAAGGCAAATGTACACAATAAGACTGTAAATATAACAAGGCCCAGTAGAATCAGTGTCACAGCAGCACTGCATTAGGTTGCTATTACTCAACCCAACCCAAGCCTCCGGTCACACATTGATGATCAAAACAGTTTGCCGTAGATTCGTAAAAATAATCTCCACTTTGAACAAAGTAGTGACGTCACAGAAATAGTTTATGACATTCTAATGCACTCTGGATTGTATGATTGCTTCGTTATTCTGCTTATTCCTTGTTTTGAAAAGCACTTAAAAGCACCTGAACATTCGCATGTAATTAAACTGCTTGCATAAGCATAAGGCTAGTGTTCTCTAACCTGCAGAAGTTTTGCGAGTAACCTGCACATGGTCTCACACTTTATGAGTAGTTACCATGCTTTAAGAGCTGCCAAAAATTCCCAAATGCACTTGCCCTGTGCTGTGCCTCCCCTTTTAATATTCTATTAGTCTCAATCAAGCTTAGAAATTGATCTTGGCGAACACTACAAGGCAAATAAACAGAAGAAAAAGGAACATTAATGTTCAAAAGTGACAGGAAGTGACCCAGGCTGAGTTTGTCCAAGGCTTGAAGGCTTGCTACTCACCTTAGGTATTTCTAACCCATTGATGTGCATTGTGACAAGACTACCACAGCAAACCAAGGCACTGGAACTAGACAAGCCAGCACTAGGAGGTATAGTTCCATCCACCAGAAGGTTCATACCAGAAGGTACGGATACACATTCCGCCTCCACAATGCCTCGGAATCCACACAGAATGTAGTTGTGCCATAGGGGGTTGGTGGGATCAATCTTAAAGTCACCGATGTTTGAGGTGAAATCCCTAAAAGGGTGTAAACAGTATCATGTCCAAGTCTCAACAAAATGAGATAAGTAAATATCAGAAAACTGTCAAGGAAATATCATGTTCAATTTTCTTATATATGCGTTGCGTTTTCCTTTATTATAAACACAGTACGTTATGCATGAAGGCAAAGTTGCTCCAAGAGGTTTAGAGCTAAAGAAAATCTGTGAACACACTGACAAAAAACTTAAGAATACGCTTTACCTGTATTCTGGGTTTGTATTTTTGAAGACTAGCATCTGATCTGAATTTGGCCCAGCAGCAATAAGGATGTCTTGTTGAATAGCCATTGGCAACACAGAATAACCACAGTAGTCGATATGTTCACCTGTAAAACCACTCACAGATCAGTGGTTATAAAAACAGGGATTTGTCGAGGGTGGTGGAGGGGCTGGACTAGAATATACTCCCTCCCAAACTGATGCTCCAGCCCCCTTTACCCAGTTACACCACAAGGGACTGTGATGTATGGCTACACTTACGAGCCAGTGGTTTTTAGATGTCAGGTTATTGCATCTTCATTTTTGGTGTGCAACGGTCAAAGACTGCAATTCACTGTCACCAGAACATATGTTGACATGTTGGGGGGCAATGTTGTATTTGAGTCCATCACAAATCCTTTCACAAGGCCAGTTACAAGGCCAGTCACAAGTCCTTTCACAAGGCCAGTCACAAGTCCGGATCCCTTCACAAGGCCAGTCACAAGTCCGGATCCCTTCACAAGGCCAGTCACAAGTCCGGATCCCTTCACAAGGCCAGTCACAAGTCCTTTCACGAGGCCAGTCTTGGGCATAAGGGTGAAAACTGACAAAAGAATGCTTTTGTCACAGCTCATGTGAATAGCTTGTGAATTGGCTTCAGACTGAAAGACTTGTGATGGACTTACAGGGACTTGTGATGGACTTACAGGGACTTGTGATGGACTTACAGGGACTTGTGATGGACTTACAGGGACTTGTGATGGACTTACATGCACTTGTGGTGGACTCAAATACAACGCTGTTGGGGGGGGGGTGCTTAACTATGGAACGATGGGCCTCTTTGATCTACCAAGATTGCACAAGCCTTAAGTCCTAGGGTAAGGAGTGCCTTAGTTTGAAGTACTTTTGGAATCATTTTTTGTTCAAAGGCTCTGTTATTAATTTTGTGCCACTTCAGTTCATTATTACACATTCAAATTACACGATGAGAACCGATACATGGTTTTAGCATACCCTTTTTAGAAATATAAGATCAAACAGAAAATGATTCCATAGGTGGTGACTTCAAAATTCCAGGGCAATATATTGAGTATGTTATATACTTGGCACATGCCTTCACTCTGTTTATACTTTTTTCTCAATCTTACCAATGAGATTGACTCGTCCTGGTGCCCTTGTGAAAAAAGCTGGCTCGGACCCAAATCTCTCAATGAACAAGTTTCGCAAGGATTTGTACCTGAATTAAACAATAGAAAACTATTAAGATTAACCATCAGCTTTGCTGGCACTATGGTGCAAATTATGGATTAAAGTAACTTCAATGGATATTTATATAATGAATATTTATATACTTACACACGTATATAACAAACTTGATTCGTGAAACTCAAACTTGACAGCATTTTTCATTCATTGTTTTAAAAAACTGGTGAAAATTCAACTCCTGTAGAGTCTAAGTAACTTTGTTTTTCAATTACAGTCAAATGAACAAAATCACATATGGCAATATATGAAGCCCTTCAACCTTCAAGCAAGAAACATAAAATGCCAAGTGCAAGGTTCATGACAGAGAGATTCACAAGTACTGTCATGAGCCTTGTGCTACGGCTAGATACTTCTTGCTATCACATGTACATGTATAAACCCTAAAATCAACCATAAAGACAAAATATGTTCAAAGTTCTTTCTTTTTTTTAAATCTTGTGATTGAGTGCATTCAGTATCACTACACATTGCCATACCTCCAGTTATCCTAAACCATAAGCCCCACCCCCATGGTTTTAGACAACAAATCTGGACAAATACTGGTCATTTCTAGTTTCTACAGGCTACATTCTGGTCAATGACCCCTGGACACGGTATACAGAGGTTCTTTTAAAAACATGATACGCCTACTGAACAACAATAAAATTAATTGCCTATAGAATCTATTTCACGAAAAGGTCAATTGGTAATGGCCACAAACATGACAAAACGTAGCCACGACCTGATGACGACTGTATCATCGGGTCCTGGTCTTTCGTCTCATTTTCATTCCATGCATTTGTTTGCTTGTTTCATTTTATTTATTTGCTTCCTACCTTTCTTTTTGTGCGCTTGGAACCTGAGTGACAATCTCAGGGCAATCTCTGGAATAATCAGCCATTTCAAGAAATCTTGTTCTTCAATTATGATGACAAAAATCAACAAAAAAAGTGCCAACACTGGCAACAGCGCTGGTTCCGCGGTGTGGACACGTTGTGACAAAGTCACGTGACCTCTTTGATCAGCTGACCTTAGTTGTTAATTTTAGAGGTCAGTCTTTATCATGATTGGATAATACTGACGAATTTCTGATTAAAGGGAACGCTCTCGTTTCTCATTGGGCATTGTTCCTGATTCAAGATGGCAGCCTTCATGTGGAGACGTGCTTTTCCATTGCTAAGAAGGGTTTCACGATTTTCTCTTCACAATTCTTGTCAGTCGACTCGTCGTTTGTATTCTGCGGGTGACACCAACACAGAAAAACAACTGGAGGTTCGCAAGGCGACATATCCCCTGATTATTCCACCAGTATATGCGAAAACGGCAGAGGCAGAAGAATACCGAAAAAAATTGATCATTCAAAGAATAAACGACAAGCCAACTGCCACGGAAATGATCCACGAATTGAGTAAGGTCCAAAACTGGCATTACACCATACACCCTTCTTGCTTTCATTACAGTTTCCTGGATTTTTATAAGCATATTGTGAAGACACTCATGGTGGAAAATCTTCCAAAGCAGACAATGGAGTTGGCAGGTACTCCTGTGGTGGAACAGTCTATGGAAATGTTGAAACCACACATCATTGATTGCATTCTTCAGGAGCAGCTCTACCTGTACAGACACAAAGGAAAATTAGCGAAACAAGAGAATGTTGCTGGTAAACAGACTATGGAGAATATAATGCGAATTTTATTGACAGGACTTGCCGGTGACTATCCACATCTAAGGGATTCGCAAATAGACCAAGATGTTCAGGTTCAATCGTTTTGGAAGCGTGAAGAGACCAGATTTCAGTTCACTGGAAATCCGTTATTTCTAATCCGAACGAAAGACCCACTTCCTGAGGTAGGATCTAAAGTTATATCGCCAAGGCTACCTATATAACATGTATGTGTCAATGTAACTGTGCATGCACAAGTTCCCTTGTACAGATACATTTAGAGTATATCAACCTAAACCTGTCATGCTATTTAGCGTCAACAAAGTGTCAACAACTTGAAAATACCCTCTAAGGATTTATAAGTGGTTTTATCATATTTTAGAGACTCTTAACACCTGGGCAATTCCACACCAAAGTGGACATGACATCAAAACATTAAAGTGATTGAAACAAAATTTGGTGTCAAATGAAAGCTAAAAGTCTATATTTTCAAGAGTTAGAAACGAAATTTTAATTTTGATGCATTTTGGTGAAAAAAATAGGATTAATTAGTAATCCTTTTTTGTCCCAAAAAAGTGATAAACAGGGATACCAAAGTTTTGATCATTACACCGACAAAAATATGTTGAAATGACAATATTTTCAGTTATTTAGAAGAACGAAAACGGATATAAACATTTACGTATTCCCTGTTTTTCGTCATTTGTTTTGTTTCAGTGAAGTTTAATATTTTATACTTAAAAAATGTCCTTCCGTGACTGAAAAATACATATGTTTAATTTCTCTTTAAAAGTTATAGTGTGAATGTAATGAAAGTTAGTTTTTAAAGTAAATTTAGGTAGGCCTACAATATGGCACTGTCACTGACACATTTGTCCTTTTTATTGATTAATTACAATTAATTAAAATTTCCTTCTGTTACTGTTTTGGTAATGGAAGGACGGTAACTGAAGGACATTTTATTTTCATTAAAAAGCTATGGTACATGTATTTATAGTGATTGGTTACAAATGAATAATTTCTGCATACATGTTATGTACATGTAGAATAAACAGAATTTGGGGGTTGCTACGGTAGTTTGTGAAGTTTATTCCTTCTGACAAGGTCTGATTGATATGCAAATGAGGGATATTCTTCTAGCCCAGGGGCCTTCGAATTGTAAAGTATAAGTAAGTCTTTGTCAACATGATCAGTGCTTCACTTGGCTTTCACTGGAATGGTATATTTATAGAGTAATTCTACCAGTGTTACATTTAAATCAAACAACTTTGAAGCAGCACTACACTGTTGCATACTTCAAACCCGTAGAAGTATTCAGATACATTACCTCTTTATGTTTCTGTGGTGCTATACCCTGCTGTACACTTCAAAGACCAACCCTGTCTTGTAAGTATAATGGTTAATTCTTTTCGTAGATTGGTCATTTTCATTGTAACAGTTGGAACACTGATAAATTTTTTTTAAGTTTTAAATTTCTAAATGTTCCAATTTTAGATTTGGTATTAAAATAGGTGTGCAGGTATATCTTTTTTAATGACTAATTTTAATCAGTTTTTTTTTATGAGTAATAGTTTAAGATGAAAAAAAAAATCTCGATTTAAGTCGATAGGCCCATTAACAGCTACATACTCTATACATGTACATGTTAGTACAGTGGTTAGTGTTGTAATGTAGCAGATATCACAGAGGAATCAAATGTGAAGGAAAATGAACAAAATTGAAAGTAATCTGATTTTTTCATTTTATAGATAGGATGGCCCAAACACAAGCTGAAAAGCAACTTGGATAAGCTACAGAGAGCAACAGAAAGCAAAGGGTCTACATGAATACAGATCAAAAGAAATTGTACATTTACTTTGTAAAATATTGTTTTTTGTGTTTTGATGGCGAGTTTAAAAGTTTGGTACGCTGTACATGTATTCATGAATGTTGATGCAAGCCTAACTACAAGTGGCTAGTAATGACATGTATATTTAAATAACTGAAAAATGTTGAACACAGGGCTTTATTAGGCTTAGATTTCACATTGCCTTGCACATAAAAAAATGCTCTTTTTGTATCAGTAGTATAACATCACATTTTGTGCATGTTACGTGTATAATTGAGTTATCCTTTTGTCCTTTCCTTACCATCCTTCCGTTACCAAATGTTAATCCATTTACAGCATTACATTTTAATAATCAAAACAAGTAAGTGTGGCAATAGAATGGAGACATTTGTTTGATGTGAGTAATTAAAAGTTTTGTGATAGGCTTGTTTGAAATTTGTATAAGGAGTCAAATTGTCCCTCTGTTGCAAGAAAACACATTTATTTTGTGATGTACATGTATGTGGGTGGCCATTTTTTCCTCTGCCATTTACGCGAAAGTAAGATGGCAGCCGGTTGGGCTGCACGAGTTGGCCTATCTTTGTCACTCAAATTTCCACACTCAAATATCATTTTAGATAAATGTGATACAGTGAATATAATATGTAGGAACCTAATTAATATTGAAAATATAATTTTTTTTGCACAAATATGCTTGAATAACTTGTTGATGCTTTGTTGACACTCATTGACGCTAGTTGACACTAAATAGCATGACCCTGTTCAAGTTCCCTTGCCTTGATACATTTACAATATGTCAACCCTAACCCCCTAGCGTGGATGTAAAATCAAATTGAAGTTTGAGGATTCAGGAGTTAGGGTGATTAGATTGTTTGTGTCTTTCATTGACTCTCATGCCATTTTGTGTTCTTTATAGTTCATTAGCAAAGAGGATGAGCTTTCTGTTGGTGAAGTACCATTGTGGTCCTATGCACCTGAGAATGTCAGTGTCTTCAAGCAACACATTAACCCTGTGTGCTTTCCTGGTTAGTACATGTATATTAACATAGGGTAGGCCTATCTTGAGAACACTTAACCTGACAGTCAACCTATAATAAATGCATCGGTCGGACTATTCTGTCCGACCCCTATCCGATAAGAATTTTGAAATGGTGTCTAAGACAATATTGGTTGTAGGCCTATGAAAGTTTCTTGTATATTTAAGCAAATGTCAGTTTGAAGTTCTAGCTGATTGAAACAAAACTCTTAAAAAGCTGAAAAATCAGGATCTACATGTACATGTATGCTGAGTTAGTTTTTCTTGGATTAGCCTGGTGATGCTCAATTGGACAATACAACTGCATACTCTTATTTTTATTTCTGACAGGATTTAAAACTGGTAATCCATTCACCTATGGTCATACTCAGATCTACACGTCTACATTCAGTCGGACAAGATGCGCTAAAGATCAAATTTTAGAAGAGGTGTTACAAGGGTTTGGAATGTCATCTTCATTTGGATGGCTGAATGGCCTAGCGTTGTATCAGAGTAAGTGTTGACTTTCATACTGTAGTTACTCTTTTCAAAATTTGAGTTTGCCCTGGACACTTGTGTTGAAACATTTCTTTAGAATGTGAATTATGGTTGCGTTTTGCATCTTGATAATTCAGGAGTTCTTTATAAGGTGAATATCTAAGATAAATTCTCTTTTTTGTATTTGTCAACAGTGAATAATCCTTACAGAGACTTGAAACATCCAATGACCTGTCAGACAATTGTCACAAATGGTTGTCAGTTTTCATTCTTCTGTTATCAGCTGAATACCATGGGACTGTCCAGTCAATCAGCTGATAATCCATTGCGTAATGTTTGCTGGTACAGTCCGGACATGAAGCTGTATGGAGACATACAAGATGGAAGGATCATAGACTTCAATAATGACGTCCTGAAACTGGTTATTGCCTTTTTGTTGAACCGAACATGCCCTTTGGAAGAATAACTAAACACTTTGAATTGTCCATTGTCCAATGGTGAGCAAGTGCTTTCTTCTTGCACAATGAACTGAACCTATCTTTTCAAAGCACAGGTAAATAATTGCACTCTACAATTTCATGAGAATTTTTTGGAAAAAGCTATACCGGTATTATTTATAAGCATTTCATGGTTCAATGTTTCTTCAGCATTAATGAGTTGATTTGTTTGAAACTCTCTAACATATCCACTATTGTAAGTCAGATAGATCTTTTTCTGGTGTTCTTTTGAATTTACAAACTTGTTCATCTTCTGGTTATAATTACATAGACATGTGCATCCATAAAATATATCTGCCAGGTTCTTAAATGCAATGAAAAGATTTTTGTCTTTAACTCTAACCCCAAAGGATGTGCCAACAGTCACTCTGAAATTGGGGGATTCTTGATCTTCCTTTGTAGGCTGTATTCTAAGCAGGTTGCAGAAGATAGAAAGGTTGTTTTACTTCAGGTGGTTACAACTTTATGTTCAGTGTCACGTTGGGTCTAATGTCAAGAGTGACATTGCATATTATTAACACAAGATCCTCATGCTAACTATTTTGTGACAAAATCTTCACCAAGTCGTGAAGTTTTATTTTGTGAGTTTGTCAACAAAGTGAAATGCTAAAGATTAAAATATTAGACCTAACCTTTTCTGCATAAACATTTTCACAATCCAAAACGGATTGTAGGTGACATTGTCTGTTCAGAAAACCAGGATTTATGTCAAAACCTTCCTTGCACACTGTACTTATTTGTATGCGCTATAATGTTGCCATTTGTGAGTAGCGTATCGAAACCATAGACCTCCATAGTTGTTAGTAATGTTAACAATAAATTGTGAAAACAGACGCACTCATCAAGACTTCTGGTTGGCTATTTCAGGTAGTCCGTTTGGTACAAGTGGTATTTTGAATAGCGCCCTCATAAGTGTGTGTGGATTAGGCACTGCCTTTACTGATGAAATGGCCTTTGGTTGACACTCCTTGTGTTGACTCGATAGCGCCCCAAGCAATGCAAGAACGAGTCAGTGTGGTCATGCTGGTGGTTAAACGTGCCAAGACTAAGTAATGATGAAGCCATACGTATGTTTACGCTGAATACAGATTTTAGAGGTTCGATTTGCATTCTTAAATCGGGACACCGTGGGACACCTTTAGTTCTTTCTCAAAGTCTGTTGAAAGAAATAATTGGGGAAAAAGAAATTTTTATTTATTTATTCATTTGGTTTGGAGTGTCGTGCTTCGAGGATGGCTACATCAACATATTCAAGGGAAGAGTATGTAGGGTATCTGTATACATATATCACTCCAAACGTTATGGATTTTGAACTCTGGGACAGCTTGCCCCAGTGGCAACTAATTTGAAATCTGTTTGCAAACGGACTCCATTTGACTCTACTCGGCTAATTCTATTCCTTACCGATTCCTTTATGTCATGTTGTGTGTACTTTGAGCTTTTACTTAGGCTGCTTACCGATCTGTGCCCTGTCTTCCCTCGAGGGACTGCAAACAGTCTCTTGACGTAGCATGTAACATCATGGTAAATACCTCACTACTTCGCCATAGTTGAAGTGCAGACCAAACACCCAGTAACAAAAAAGAATCACCTCAGGTTCTTCTGGACTTGAAATTCAAGGTTGCAATTCCAATTTGTGCACAATAACGCAGTGTAGATTTTTAAACAAAGACATGTTCACGTCGTTTTAAGTTGGAAATGTATTAATGTACAACTGGCGTCTTATTAATTAGCATACTCGTATTCTGAGGTAATTCTTTTTGGGGGGGTCCAGTTCCAACTGAAATAGGCAAAATTTGTGGTCACATGCAGTTTGAATGTTTGGCCTTTTATCTGTTGTGGGGCAATTTCCAGATTTGCGTAGTGGATCCATATCCCATCGTGATGCTTAATATTCCATTCCAGCGGCTAGCCATCACCGGGACGTCCCTCGATGTAGGACTGGAGTAATTTTCGGATCATGGCATTTCAAGGAGGATTTTTGGAGTCAGTGTGGAAAGCGACAATCCATCACTATGTTACGTTGAAAAGGTCACAGGATATTGACTGCGAATTTCTGGGGCAATGATTTCATTTTAAACACAGCTATATTTTGAGAAAGATTCTCCAAGGATCGAACCGTCAGTCCCTCCATTTGTGATTTGTATTTTAGGTCACTGTAGTCAGCAAGCAGTTTGGAGCAATTTTTCTGTCCTTTTTATGTTAATTCTTCCTGTAACTACTCTCACGGATAAATCGAAGAAAAAGAAACAACACATCCATCATTCCTTTTCTTCATAAAAGACAGATCAAGAGTCAAATTTTCGGGTTCAAAATTTTTCTCCACACATGCCGCGTGACATTTTCTTGTAATCTGTATGGGTTCTCTCAGGTATGTGCTAAAGTTGGAGCCTTGGCTGGAAACGAAGTTGTCCCCCGCACTGTCATTATTTTTCGTGGATAGACCCTTTTACTCACCCCGAACTACACAATAATGATCAGTCAGTTTTTTGAAGTTTGCGTTTTATGAAGATAAAGTTTTACAGCATGTATGCCCTGTGTCCAACCTCGTTCAGTGTACTGACTTTTCTCCGTAATATCCACATTTTTAAAATCTTTGCTGGGTTACCACTTTCAGTGTGCGAAGCAGATATTGAGTCCAGCGAAGTTTGTTTACAAGTTAGACATTTTATGTTGAAGTAGCTCGTTTAATCGTGGTCAATCTAAAGTCTTGACATTCGTTGCACATGACTGTGTGTCTATCGGTAGGGGAGTTTACGTCTGTGAAGTAATGACACTATAATGTAGACAGGTTGCACATGTTGCATATCATATGACAACAGCTGTTTTGTATTATTAAATAAAACCCGAAGATGTAGTTTCCTTAAAGATATGTCAATCTTTATTTTGATGCCATGCAAAGAAAAAGATTATTTTTCACCGAACATCTTCAACCCCTAGGTGAACAAAAAATGAACAGAAAAGCTTTTACCGATCATGTGACTGTGTTGTCGGTACCTTAAGGCGCGCCATCCAGCTGAAAATTTGCAAACTAATTTTAGCAGTTCCCAGGGTTGTCCGTAGGCCAGTGGCGTAGTAAGGATTTTACTAGGGGGGACCAGCTTTCAATGATGTGGCTTTGGGGCAAGTTTTTGTTATCCCTGGTCTACGTCTATTCATCCATGTTTTTTTTTCAGCGGGGGGCTCCTGGGGGCACCGAGAATTTGTGGGGTGGGGGGCACGTTGTAGGACTCAAATTTTTATTTAGCTCCTGTTTCAATTTGCGTTAATTGCCTGTTTTTGCAATGTAAGAAATGATTGAAAGCCAAGGCCCCTTGATAATTTTGTCTCTGGTATACCTATAATGTCTGCAATGGAGGCAAACATTATATGTAGCAACTTCTCTTTTGAAATATTGTCATTTGGCTGAATAAGCTCTTATGGACATTTTAAAACAAGATATGGCCGAAAGCCTGTTTTAAAAGGCAGCCTAAATAAAAAAGGCAAAGAAAGAAAAAAGAAAAAAAGAAATTATGGAATGATGATGGAATGATGATCTTTAGCTTCAAGACAAACAGTGTGAAGTAATTGTGTGGGTCCTCATATCTGTCTGCGGTTTGTTTGGCAGGGAAAGAGATTACCTCCAAAGGAACCTGACAAAAGTCCGTTGGCGTGAAGTTGTGGCAGAAAGTGGGGGATTGAAGATTTGTTGGGGAGTGACTTGCCCGGCCATGGAAATTTGAAGAGCGAGGGGGGGGGCACGCATGGCACTTTACATGTATAGAGAGCGATGTTCATGATACAGATGTACATATATACATGTACATCTGTAATAATTGAATATGTATTACATGTACATTCGTGCAGAATCTTACATCAAACGGCATATTGAGGATTTTTTGTTTTCCGTTTTTGGGTGATACTGAATACAGTTTAGTAATTGGGAATTCCGAACAATTCCTCACTATCTGCTTTACTTTTCTGATTACATCGAAATCGTAGGGAAATGATTCAGCCCATCTCTCACCTCACAATGTGGGAGATTCGAATTTTAGAATTTTAGGTACACAAAGCAATAATAAGCGATGGGACATAATCACAGTTACTCCCACAATATGATTATACTATTGTGCAAACCAGACCTGAAACCGACTTCGGGCCGGACCAGGTAGGGTCGTTTTCCCACAATTTCAGTAGGATTTACGTTTGCAATTTTTCTGGGTCGGGTCGGCTAAGCAATCTCGATTAAAGCCCGAAATAAATCAGGTGTATTAGTACTGCATATTAACAGTGACTGGTATGACCGAGATGAGTGGTTTTTTGGCCTACACAATAAATTTCTGTCCCTCAACCTGCACTTTCGGTTGGTTTTGGATTTGGTTCGTGTCGGTTTAGCTTGTTCAGTCCCACCCAATGCACAATATTAATTGATTAGATTATATTAGATATGCAAGACATGTTTTGTAAAAATAATAATACATGTAATAATAAGTGAATCAGCATCAGGCGTGGTAACGTAATGTTCACAATTTGAAACTTTTCTCCTCATTTCGAGATTCTGGACCGACTAAGAAATTGTTTCTGTTCATGTTAGAAATGATTACAACTCATAGTTCCTCTTCCATTCTGAACGAGTGTAGTTTGTCTTTTTGTGTTTATTGACCGGGTGGGTTTAGCCATGTGAATCGAGTAAGCAATTTTCAAGTCAAATCTGATTTCTGTTAGGTGAAAGGCAGGAGCAGCAAGCCGACATTAACGCGACATCACATCAGTGTATGCAGTGATTTTTAATTGAATGGAATTAGTTGGCTTATAATAGGTTCTATAAAAGGCTTACGGCCTATAAAATGAATTGTTTGAATGAATAGTTGTCTTTGCCAAACCGGCATGTGCGTTATGGTTTCTATGTCGACGATGCCAATTGGTGCTCGCTGCATTTGACCATAAATTTTGACAATTCTGGTACGGCCAGTGGAGGCAAGTGCTAACGTGGTGCTAAACAGTTAAATAATTGAATGACATCATCCCCTAAAATATTTCTTTAAAAAGGTGTGTTTATGATTAGACTTTGTTATAATCCACTAGGCAATTAAATGCTGTCTATACCGAGGGGATGAACTCTTGTATTTTTAATTTTCACATTGCACTGAGGTTGATGTATAGACCAATCCTGGTCTGAATGCTCGTGGGAAATACATCCAGCGTAGCTGTGTGATTCTTGGACACAATCATAAACCTGATGGAAATCTCCAGATTATATTGACTGTGTTCTGTTCTTGACTTTTTTGCCTCAAAACTCCAGATGTGCGTATGGAGTGATATATATGTATAACCATAGAGGAAGGACGCAGACGGAGTTTGAACTGCCCGGGCTGTAACATCTAGCCAATTACCGCTTTCTAGCATGCCTGGTATGTCCATAGCCAGAGCGTAGCGAACGTTTGCTACGCACCATCTGTTCACAAACACGAAACCCCTTTGTACCGTATGATCGCCGCCGCACTTTGTCGCTGGTAATCCACATCCTTAAAACTTGGTGTACTGCGGTATAGGAAATTGAACATTTATGCCTTTGTTGGTGCTTGGTATGATCTCATGACAACATCAAATTTAATGCCTGCGAAGTTGCTTGCATTATTCTGTGGTACCCCGCTAAATCTATATGTGCAGTCAATGCCCTAAATGAGCCCTTTCTTCTGGAGTTATTTTGGGAATAAATAGCCCGGTTGTTTACAAGATATTGTGTTTTGTTATGGCATTTGTACAAAAGCGTATTTCATGTGATTTAACGATAATCACTCCCTGTGATGAGATAGTGCATTTTGTCCCTAATGAACTTAGTTTTCCAGTTGTAGTCAACATTTTGTTGGCCAGTCTTAGCCAAATTCGCACTAAGTCTTTGAACACTGATGTATTGGACAGAGGAGAATAAAATTTCAAACTTTGCATGGATAAAGGAACAGTGTATCAAAATTTTAAAAGTTTATTTATATTGACAAAAGTACGTCTAATATCAGAGATTTTTCTCCCTATTTCCCGGTCAAAGCAATAATTTGTGTTTAATTGCAAGCAAAAAATTACAAGTATTGCTAGGATATTATACTGGCCCTGCTGGTCTGGCTAAGATGCAGGTAGTATCAGGCACTTTTGCAATGTTTTCTATTATGCGTCTGACTCAGTGGCGACCATCTTTGAAAACTTTGAAGTGCCTGAGTTGCAACTCCTTCTGTGTCCTTCCTCTGTGGTCTCAGCAAGCCATTGAAGAAGTCCGATAATTATTGATTTGTAGAGAAAAGAATGGATATCGGGAGGGAATGATTTCAATAAGATTGGAAAGTGTTCATGATTCAACCTATGTTGTATGCTAAATCATTATGTCCAGAGGGATACCGAAGCATTTCAATCCAATTTCAAGGATTTACTTTTTGGTACATTTTCAATACATATGCTTTGGAAGCGCTTTGAAACGTTAATGTTAAACGCTATATGAATTATCGTAAATTCGTTATCACGCAGGATAACTGATAATGTAGTGCGTCTTCGGCCTCAGGTATACGGGACACA
>NW_019091481.1:333397-387136 GCF_001949145.1 Acanthaster planci | reverse complement strand
CACTACATTATTCCTCGAGGTATACGGGACACAGACGCACGACATTATTCGTTGTGGTATACGGGACACAGACGCACGACATTATTCGTCGGTTATACGGAACACGGACGCACTACATTATTCCTCGAGGTATACGGGACACAGACGCACTACATTATTCCTCGAGGTATACGGGACACAGACGCACTACATTATTCCTCGTGGTAAACGGGACACAGACGCACGACATTATTCCTCGTGGTATTCCACGTGACGGTCAGCACGAGCAAACACACCACTTTTAAATTTACAGTCATGCAGATGTGCGTTTGCTTTTAGCATAAAAATGGAGCATAAAAATAGCTCCATGCATTAAGTTAGAACAGCGCATTACGCAGGGTATATGAACCGTGCAGTACGGTTCCATCATAATATAGACTAAAATATTAAATACAATCAGTGCTCTGAATTATGTGATTGCCGAGCTTTCGGTAATTGAGTATTTTCTTCAGGGCAAGCAGATTCAGTTCTGAATGAACGCGGAAAAATTCACGTTCATTCCCCCTGGATGGAGCGTTCCAAGTTCGAAAATGACGCGCTGCTCCAGTTCCTTACGCTGTACATCAGATGACGCTTTCCGCAGGATCCAGACGCTTACGTCACCGAGAGTATGCGTCGGCACATATCGGTTACAATGGTTACAATACGGTTATATCACTGCTTGTTGCCATGGATCGACCAATGAGAAATGAGAATTCAAGTTTGCCTGAAGATAATATTCTGTGTTCCACTCGCACTCGTGTGATAACTAATATAATAATTGTGTTATAATTAGTTTTTCCTCTTCCACGTTAGTGATTTTCTTATAAATGTTTCTTTCCAACTAACTGAATCAGCTTAATGTTTTAGTGTCAAAAAAATGAATTGCCAAGAAGTAAAAATTGCGCACTGTATAGATTTCTATTTTGAGCTGCACACAATCTAAAACTTCTGGGTCAGATTGACCCAGAATGGGGCCCATTCGGTGTGACCTTTTCCTGGGTAAAAAATGACCCCCTTTCGAGTCGTATTTGACCCTTTCTTATTCATAATTTGACCCGGAAAGGGGTCACGCTAAATAGGACCCAATTCTGGGTCAATCTGACCTGAGAGTTTTTAGAGTGCACTTCCATTGTGCTTATGTTTATATATGTACCGAGTCCAGTCAAAGGATATCTCCTACACCCAACTTCAAACTGTGACATTTGAGGAATACAACATTTTTTCTTTCCACAAATTCACTTATTAAGTGAACACTAGCTGAAGTGGGAAATTACGAATTTCGATTGGAATTCCTTGATTAAAAATGACTATACGGCTTCGAAGAAAACGTTCCTTCGTGTTCAAAAACGTGGCACGGAGCATTTCACGCCGATTTTTGCCTGGTCTGATGAAAAGCGGTGTGTTGAAAGCAGATGTTTTTCGTTCCCTCGTCCACGTGGGAATTCGAAATCAATTTCCCATCACTAAGGTCTCCACTCGCTGTAGTGTAGCTGTTCTCGTGTATGGCTTGGTCTAATTCAACCATGTGCCAATTAATTGCGTTTCTGACAATAGATGGGCCTACAGAGAAAGTGTTTCGACTCAGTCATGACACCATGACATGTAGGGGAGTGAATTTTCTAAATTGGCTATTAACAAATTTAACTGCTTAGCGGGATGCTAGTTAAGTAGGCGTTGCAGCGGCGTGCATGGTGGTAGTCTTCTGCATAATAATTTCACTGTGACCGTGAACGCTCCAACAGTGTGAATCTCGCGATATTATTGGCATCTTAATTACCATAATTACTAGCGCACCTGATAATAGTCAAAACAAAGAAAAATGCACCTTCAGCTTGCCAGACTGGAACTGTGCTACACATAAATATGGGGATTCCTGTATGATGTTATTGCTCTTGCTTTCAACGTGAAATTATTCGAATAATGTCGAATTTGTGAAACTGTTTAACGGAGGCCTACGCTTCCTGTTTTGGACGCAGAACAGGCAAGAAGACAATTTGCCCATTATTTTTTGTTTACCTTTGCTATATTTTTCAATTTGTATTTGTGTGCACAAAGTTTCCTGTTTGTGTATTTTTTAGTTTTTATTATTATTTTGGTTGTTTTCCAAGCCTCAATTTTGAATCCCACGGTGCGCATGCTCTAACTGTGTTGGTTGAAAATACTTGCACATCATGGAGGTTTCATGCAATCCATCTCCTTTTTTCCCCAGCACCTGTCTGTTGAGACACCCTTTACTTGTCTCATGAAGACTCTTGAATGCTTCATTTCATCCTTCTCTATTATCGTGAAATCGAGAGCCAGCGATCCTGTTACAGTGTCATACTTGAATTTTCTTTTGCTCATCCCGTCAAGACAGGGAACACGCTTGGAGTAACGCTGGTTACGTATACGTGCGGTGACGGAGAAAAGTGACCTGAGAAAGGCATTTTATCTTAATGTTGCCGTTGAGCTGTTGAAACGATTTTCATGACAGTTTGATATATCTACACATGTCCTTATGATCAAAATTAGTGCGTCTGCAGTAGCACTCTACAGACAAACGGTCGACTTTTCCCTAAATGTGTTTTAGTCCAGCGAGACAGCGTACGTATTACGTCACGTAGTTACAGTCCAAAAGACAGGGCTAAGTTAAATCAGTTCATGCAGCTTGAAAATCACAAAGTTGTTACTGAATTCTGTTATTTTATAATGTATTCCTGCTACAGCTTGCATGTGCGCGTGTGCTGACTCAATGCATACCCTTTTAGTGCGTTTGAATATTTTTACACAGAACCATGCTTTTGAGATTTTGTCGAAAAGAAACTGAAAAAATATGAGAGATATGTGTAACTACAAAAGACCCTTTCAAGAAATGAAGATCAGGGATGCACTTTCAAAGGCAACTTTCAAGTTGGGTTTTACCTCGGCATTAGTAGACCAGACTATTTCCCTTCCCTCGGAAAATTGTAATTTGTCTTGTCACAGGCAAGAGAAGTTGAGCTGACAAACATATGAACTGTCAATTTATGAAACAAGTATTGTACAGGATGTGCTCGTGTCTCATGATGACTTTCTCGTAAATCTCGCTGTTTGTCGTGGGATTTCTCCAAAGATTTAGGAATGTCAGGCTATCACACTGAACGGAATCTGTTTGAAAAGGGTGGCTTTTCTTGCAGTTGTACGTAGAAAGTAGACTTCGCCGACAAAGCTACGGACAAATCCGGGAGGGTTTTGCACGTGGGCTTTGTTGAAGCAAATTTCTCAGTGCTGCAAGATATGGCCAAATAGCGCTTTTTTTTAGCACGGCATCGCTCAGTTTTTAAAAGAAAATCACAAGTCTGAATTCCCCCTTGGAGAGGATGGCAGTGTGTTGTGAAGGCCCTTCAGAAATTTGGGGCTAAATTGGCGCGGCGAAATCGCAGATTGCAATTTCCACTGGGAACTGAATTGACGTAGAGAAAAAACAAAACTAGATTGAAAGTGACACCACTTGTAATCTTGGTAGATATCAGATCGAAACACAAGGATTCAGCAATTTTGAGTATTTTGGGGGCTGAGAGTATGATACACTTAACAATGTCATTTGGATCGAGCAAAAACAAAACCACTGAAAACTTTGGCAACAAATTATTGTTCGTTAACATCGGCAAACTTGCGTCTAAGACATGGGACATGTTCAGCTCTCTTTTTTTAAAACAATAGAACGACTGAAAATTCTCCTTCTGCAGATGCAGTTGACAGAAGATTGGATTTAGTGATGCATGTGCATGGTTGCCATTTAGCTGCGATCTCAAATATTTGCTACGGTGAATTGGCTACACAATGCGGAAGCCATCGCAGCGCTTCGCGTAGGTGCGGGTAAAACATGAAGGTACCGGTATTTATTGAAATCCAACGCGTGTTGGCTGTCATTCCACGAACCATTTCTGGACTGTTTCAACATAGAAACTGTGCCCGATAAATTATTGATTCCTTAAAGAACATGACAAATGATTACCAAAACCGACTGACATAATGCGACGTCACGAGTCGGTCCTCTCCCGTCTTTCACCTGGTATTTGTTTTGGCAAACTAACTCTCTGGCTTAAGTTCAAGGTTTTCGTTTCTACACAATTTATTCACTTGTACAGCATGCCCCACACGGAGAAATAATGGTTCCTAACGATATGTAATGTTCAGATGTTTCCTTGTACTATGCGTAATGTTTATTGCTGCCCTTGTTACCTAGTAACTATCAGCCCAACTTCTGTCGCCTTGATTCAATGACGAGACAAGTTTTGAGTGAAGTGTGAAATGAATGGAACATTTCTGTCGTGTATCAGTTTTTAGAAATTCCAAGATCAAGGAAATATATACTGCAAATATGGCATTAACAGGGTCAAGGGTTGGCTTTCATGTGCTTGTTGGGTTTGGCTTCAAATTATGCAGTTGTTCGGTGCAGTAAAATCAATTAATTAAATTGAAGGTTTTAGACATTGAACAGCTTAAACCTCAAGTCCAATACAGTTTGTGTACATTCCCGTGCCATTGCAAAGGACGTATTTCTACGTGTGGGCGATGCTTGGCATTAAACTGTTTAGCATTAGAAACCGAAGGACCTTGTTTTCCACGTCCATCTTTTGATGTCACACGAAAATGCAGCAGCTCTCCTGATGAAAAGAGTTTTCACACTGTTGGCATAAAACGACCGTTAAATAACAAAATAAAAACTCTATTTCTGGGATCAGAATATAGACAAGGTTAAACACAAGCTGATTTTCGATGAACCAGTTTTTCTCGGCTGTGCACGCGACATTGACTTCACACATAAAGGGTTTCAAGGGTCAATGCAGTCACGTTTGTTTTCCAATACAAACCTTGACAAATGAATCTATGTTGCTCAGTTAACCTCAAGTATTTTTTAACATGTTTTGCTACTTTAAGGGGTATTCAGGTTCTATATTGATCATTATGTTAACGATACGTCTATATTTATGAGCAGAACTGTGACATCATATCAGGAAAAAAACCTCAATGTTGCACTGATTTAGGCTAAATGCTGGGATTTTAAAAGTATTTTGCTGGCCAGAATTTCCTTTTCTTTTGTGTAGGTTCATGGCATCAGACTAATTACCAACCCATTCTCAGAAATGCTTTCAAGAGAGAAATTGGTTTCACAGTTTTGATTGAAAAATCTGTATAATGTCTTCTCTGATTGACATCACAACAGCACGCCCTCGTTTGTCTGGAAAAGCGTAGACAATTGCAAATGTTTTAAAATGTGCAATTTGCATTAAATTTAACCCCAAATGAATCAATATTATTGATACAAAATGTAGCAACTTACATAAACTTGTGCAAAAGCTGTGTGTAAAAAATTCCTCGGTAGGACCCTTGAAGACAAATGGCATTGTTTTGTTTGTTGGTGTCAGCAATGGCGAAAATAAATGTCCCAATTTGTTTACGCACTAAAAATGCAGCACCAAATACTATTCTGTACTTTGTACCTTTTGGCTATGAACACCAAACCGTGAAAGAGCGTTTTCTCAACGTGTATGACGTGTACCGCTAGTCGGGGTTTTAAGTTGTGTGTAACGGGGAATCAAGGTAGCTATTTGCTAAACCTTGTGCAAAAGGTGAAAACAAATAGACTGAAACAAATACGCTGGAAACAGACTTAAAACAAATAAAATGATTCATAACAGTCAACTGTATGTAGATATTTTGTATGTGTAGCCGATCGGTTGGGTTTGGCGCATATCTCTCAGCATTGGCTATTTTAACTAAGTTGTTTTGGGAGTGACCTTGGGGTAAAATAGTTGTGAATTAAAATGAAACCCAAAAAGTGTAGATTTTTTTAACACAGTCACTTATTCACTTATATGTGAGTGATGTAGACAGTATAAATGCATGTACATTGTTGATGTACGTTCGTGCACTATGAATTAATCTAAATGAGGTGATGGGGAGGGGGGGGTATTACATTGACTTCCAGCCCAATGACATTGATTGAGGGGCGTCGTTATTCTCGTGGCAACTCCCGGACTCCTGTTTTAGAGGTGGAGCCACATTAGTGCGAATCTAAGCAGAGCTAATTGCCCATGAGTTGTAGCAATCGAAGAAGTTGGACACACATCAAGTGACAGGGCATTACCCTAACAAGTCGTGAGATTTCAAGAACGCAGTTGTCCTAGATTGAATGGAGAACGTAGCTACTGTGTCAAGAAGCAAAAAGGGGGTTGAGGGGTGATCAAAGGTTGATACTGCAGACTCAAGAGACGCGAATTGATGTAGAAGTCACTCTTGTCGTAGAAGACTGCTGAGGAATTGACCTGAGTAGGCATCAAGAGGCTTAGATGAAGAGTATGGTGGCGATTTCAACAAGGAACGAGGAAAAATAGTTGCAGGGATAGAGACAATGAACGTCTTGGACAGACAAATTCATTGGACCCAAAATGTCAGCGAGGAGAAAATATGGCCTATAAGGTGAAGTGACAGGACCAATCACGAGACAAAGTTGTGTTGTTTTAATATCAACTTTTATTGACATCTTGGAAGGTTAAGAGGAAAGGACAGATTTGAGCAAAAGTGTAGGCCCCAAAGGTGATTTTCAGCGTTGGGGCGAGGTAAGGCAAACTCGTAGCTAGTATTATCGAGGGTCAGGTTTTAGCAATGCAAATGACTGTAATCTAAAACAATACATCTGTAAATTGCCAAATACAACTTTAAATACGATCAAGTTAGTATTACACCCGTCACTGTAAATATCTGTAATACAGGTGGAAAACTTGCCTTTAGCAAGAACTTACTGAATTCTTCTTCTTACGATTAGCAAGCACGACTGGGTTGGGGTTTCTTTGAAGTGTAGCTGCAGTGGATTTTTCTTAGACTCATTTTTTCAACTTTGTATTCTTCTTCAATGGATGAAAACTCTTCTACATTCTTATCTGGTAAAATTCATTGAAAAGTTTTTTAATTAAAGATTATCCATGCTTTATTGAACAACTGAGGGCGCCGTTGCTGTGAAGTCATCCAGGGAAGACACAGTTCAGTGGTTGGGCTCTTCTGTTCAAATTGTGAACCCAGAATTGACTCACTGAAAATATTTCTGAGAAAAGGATTTATGTTTGCTTATTGCTATGCACATGAACAACAATGAATCAGCAAAGAAGGGAAACTGAGTACAAGAGAAAATGGAGGACTTTTTAATGTACAAACCAATGTAACATTGAAGTTTCATCCTAGAATGACGTAACAGTTTTTCTCATGAATATGGTAATACTTGTTAGCATAAAAACAACAGAACAAACCAGTAAAATACACTTTTAATAGTGAAACCAAAGTTGAAAATGAGACTGGTTAACAGACACAAAGGTGCACTGGAATGTTTGTATTAAAACACTTTGATTACAGCTAACCTTTAAAAATATCCTCACTAAATTCAGGGAGCACGTTCATAAAATAGTCTCTCCGAAAAGGAGACATTTTCGCAGCCAAGTTAAAATGAACATCGGAATGCCTGCCTTCGGCTTTGACGACTTGAGATAGCGAATTACGATGCAGCGAGATGTCTGTTGTGTTACCATGTAAAAAAGCCTTGCCGCGGATGAAGCCAGCAGCCTAGGGCAGTTTATTGCACGTAAGTTGCTGTCATCGTGTTGGTTTCACCACGGCCCTGGGTACAGGTAGCAGTTCATCATCCGTGTGAGCAGCAGAAAAGCTCGGGGAAGTTTGTGATGAATGTCCGCTAAATCAACACGGACAGCTGTGGCAGATGTCCAATTTGTCATTTCACTTTCGGACAGGGATCCGTGTTTTGATGAATTATACAAGGAAAAGGAACTTTAATTTTCGATGGAGGATGCAAACTACTGAGAGCCACAGAGGAAGCGGATAGGCCGCTGGAAATGGCAAAGTTGGATATACCCATAATGTTTCTGTCATTGTAATCATTTGTGATGTTGAGGTACATTAAGGCAATCCTTGTATCCCTTTTGTAGTAATGGAGCATGCTTGACTGGATAACAGCCTTTGGCAGGACAGGAAAGGAAAGTTAAGAGACCAATTTCCAAATGAGTCGACTCCAAGTCCAGAGATGCGATCTTTGTGCTGTGTGATACGGACTTCGCGATCAAGTAGCACCTTAGCTCTTGGGAAAAATGAGAACATATCATTGTCTGTAGGATATATACATGTCAGTGACGCGAAATGAGTTTTTAGTGGAAAAGAAAATGACCCAGTCAAATATCTTCTTCTCAATAACGGTTCAGAATACGAAGAGACAGTCGGGATCAAATCTATCGCTTGCTCTAGTCTTGTGACCGTCAAAGATGTCGCCCTCTGTCTGTCGGCCGAACGGGCCGTTGTATACCGAGCCTTCACACGATACTCTTAAATCAGGCTACAGACATCGGCAAGCGATAAAAATATGAACGTTTTCTGATCACTGTTGCTGCACTTTTGTGCGCAAATACGGCTTAGAGAAGCAGTGACACATTATGGATGTATACGGGGTAGACTAAAGAACATGCAAAGTTTACTGTATACGTACGAGCAGGAAAAGGGAACCAAATCTGAATGGTTCAAATGGTCGACAAGGGTGTGCCAAGTGCATGTCGTTCAAGGAGCCTGGTTCATTTACAAACTACAAATGCTTCCCAGTTATATACCCTATTAAGTACCGTTTGAACTGTGCAGAACATAAGTAACATTTCTTGATGTTGATCTTGATGTTTGGGGCTAAATCGTATCGAACATGTCTAATTATTTTCAGCGCTGTTTTTGTACATGTCGTCACAACTCTACTGTTTTTTTTTTATAGCCATGTCCTCTCAGCGGGGTCGGTAGAAAAAAGGCCTTTCTTTCTCGAGGTCGGTAGCCAAAAACAGGACCAGTCGGAAATGAGGACCATAGAAATTAAAAAAGGGTGACCAAAGTCGTGTTCTGCTCCGTCACGACAGTTAAGTATCTCGAAGTGCAAGTCCACTTCCTATGTCCCTCCCTCATTCGAAATGCTGAAGTGCTTATACAGCACAGATAAATTTCTTGTATTGCCTGCTTGAACAAATTTGTGCACCCCAGGCGTTCATCATAAATTTCACCCCAGACACGTCACTGTCTGACGGCTAATAATGTGAAGAAGACCTAATTTCTTAGCCGTCCACACACTGTTATACGAATCGACCTGATAATTATGTTTTCTGCATTAAAATAAGGATCACTTGTCAGGATATAAATGCGAATTTTTCCAACTTTTGATATTCAAAAAGACATTTATTCAGGCAACGTGAACCTGTAGGATAAAAACGACCTCTTACAATGGGACACTTTCCCCGCGAGTATTGGCAGGGGAAAGTGTGTTTTTAAAGGCCCTGACTTATTAGACACTGATGTTTCAAGCATCATTAAAATTCATGTCGTCGTGGGAATGGAGTTAACGGTAGTAGGTCTTATGGTGTTGAATTGATAACTCGACAGGTGCATTAGGTTAGAGAAGATCGGTGACACAGAGGAAAACGGAGCATTGAGACTGACTCAACTGTCTTTCTCAGCACTACTCTACCGAGGGAATCACAAATTAAACGTTAGGGACGATATTCAATTTGAATTCACGCCATTTTTAGTCTTTTTTTTTATCAAGCGGTGAAAGTCACAGCTCCATACAGGCGAAAGTCCATTTGTCAAATTAAACCTGAGGGAATCTAAGAACTATTGAAATGTTATTACAGAAAATCTGAAGTCCATGAAATGAGGGTTGGTTTTTCGGGGCGGGAAAACACCAGCGTTGTGACAATGGCTTTTTGATCTGATTGGCTTGGATATTAAACACATTTCAACCTAACACAGTATAATGTAATACAGAGGAATAAGTTTTGAAATTGCGTCACGCCCGTGTTTTGTATTCTAAGGACATCAAGTTCCACATTTGGAATCCACCTTTTTGAAGCAAACAGTCTTTGGAATGCACGATAGCATGCTGGATGGCACCCATAGGTGAGTCTTACGTGCAGGTTGAATAAACACCGGTCTTTTTTTCTGAAAACGAGAGCAGAGACTGGAATTTATTTTGGTTCTCATCCTTGGATCAGCACCTATTGACTTGTGCCAAGCCAAAGGGAACAAGAATAACTGAAAAGTCTGTAAATATGGAAACGGAATCCAACTTTATTTGCAAGAACAACTGTCTTGCGTCCAATACATGCAACAATATTAGTCTACTTTACCATCATAGCCTTGAGTCCTCGAACATTTAGAGGATGCAGGGCTAGCTGTTAGAAGTGATGCAGGATTTCAAGAGCATTAACTGAGATTTTGGTGAGAATCCTAATAATTCCGAGTGCCGCATAATATTCGATATGATGATATCACGGATCGCTTGGGAATAAACGGACGCCTGGCGGTTGTCATTTACCTCCATCCTCTATGCAGCCAGGAAACTTCTTTTAACAGGTTATGTACCACCATGTACCACTCACAGAATTTGGTAATCCGGGTGTTACCCTACGAAAGGATCACGTGATCGGTCGCACGCTGTACTGCCTCATACTCCGCACAATAATATCGTTATATCGGGCGATATAGTGAACATTGACGAGCTTGAATGATGTAAAAGTGAATAAGGAGTTGTCATTCAGGGAGTCAGTCCTGAGGAAGAAATCACCAAAACCAGAAATTGTAGCGGCAGAGTTTATATATTAAATGATGGAAGTGGGACGGTATAAAGTTCGTCAGTTGACTTTCACGAAGTAACATCCATCTTTATATTACCAGTTCAACGACTTATATTATTTTTTCTGAATCCCACCAGAATATAGACTAATTAAATATCTGTGAAAAGTGTTATTGTATCTCTTTAATAGTGTTCGCTCCTGTGTCCAATGTTTTGTACATACATTTGCGTCTTACTTGGTGAAACCAAAATTTGTCGTGTAGCAGTTTCCTGGAAATAATTCTTGAGTGGACTTGGGTGTTACCCGGGCTTTCGTGGTGTCTGACGAATTATGATCATTCCTTCAAGTAGTTATAGACCATTCTCTTGTTTACAAACACTAACTGCCATTTTCTGTTGATGGCCAAAATTCGGAATCAAGACAGCTACAATCAATTAACAATTTAATAGTAGATAATTTCCCTATGAACAATTGTTACTCTTCCCTTTCATCCCATTTGCGAACACCTCCAGGAATAAATGAAATACGTTTAACTTGCTGAACATTAAGACTAGCACTTCCGTCAACAAGTCTGCTATGACACTTGGAGCTCAATGTATATCAGCATTTCCGGTTATCCTTAGTGTATCAGTCAGTAATCTCACGTAAGCTGAATCCTTGCTTCCTTGTATTTTTCATCACAATCACAGTCGATTTTCTAGCTTCTTTAGCTAAACTAACACAGCAACTGGAATTAGTACATGTAGATGTAGCTGCATAACACATCTATGAATTCATTTTTCTATTCACAATTATTTCTTTCATTACAATGAACTCCTTTTCTTAAAGAAATCATTCACTAGAAATTGATGACTTTTATAACCCTGAGTCTCTTACTAACAGAAAAAAAATGGATTTGATTCCTGTCATTATTTGACTTTTAAAAAGCGACATGAGCTAGGCCTACATGCAGTGGGATGCTTTCAAGGTTTCATGAAGTACACTTCCACGCCTCTTCAATCATTGCCTTGAATCTTATATCATGCTGGAGTATTGAAATGAGAATAGCCTAGCCATTAGGAGATTGAAGTTCAGATAAGATGATGACCATTATGATGATGGTGTAATCATGATGAAAATCGTGCGGTTGTAATGTTTATGCACGAGTGAGCTCTAGAGATAACGAGGATCTTGGTTTTTGTTGATGACGGTTGTGTAGTGAGTGCCATGGGTGCACGAGGATTATTAATTTTGGTGCCGTGCGCAGCCATTGGAAGCTTGATGCTTCTATGAAATGCAGTCTGCTCCGCCATTTGAAAAGAAACGTTAAAAACTGCAGTCTTCGGTGAGTGCATTGAAGCACGTGATAAAGACAACAGAAAGGATTTGTTGTCCAGTTTATAAAGGCATGGCTGCTTTTATTTTTAGCCCATAATGGCGCTTGAAAATTGGGGGGACGGATAGTTTCTTTGGCCGGTCTTTGGAATGTTCTGTCAGCTTGGAAGCTAATGATTATTTCCTTTATCGACCGCTTGCTATATAAAGCGTGGTCTAAAACTTTCACTTGTACGTGCATGGTGATTAATCCATACTGTAGGCCTAGCTGAAATAGAAGAAGGCTCTAAGCTAAATTCTCACAACAGGTCACGAACAATTTTTCCATATTAATCAGACCGAGTGTCTGGTCTCGGAAGAATCAACATCTAATCAGCCACAATGTCTTCTGTCTTGCACTTGTCCTGGTTCATAGTTAACACTAGACAACATATTTTGCCTTTCTTTTATAAATTAGTCTTGATTAGAACATTTAATTTGTTGTTTGCGTCATATTGTCGTCGATAAAATGTGAATGGTTTTGTAAACAGTCATTTTCATCGAAACAATTGAAAAGAAGAATGGTTTACGTTTCTCTTCCAGTTAAAACGAAGAAGCCGCGCCATGAAGTCCTTTCCGGGAGGATTGGATTTAATCGTTGATAACTGTCCACTGGCTCCTGCTATTTACTCCTTTAAAAACCGCACCTTGAGGATTTCCTCGACCAATCCAGGGCTTAATACTGGACACCATGGAGCAATCTCGTCAATGAAATAATCCATTTAGGATGCTAAGCGAGTTATAATAACTAGACTTGCATTTAATCCCATTACGTATCCAGAAAAGGTCACAGCTGACATCGCTACAGTCAACCTTTCTTTGAAATGAGAGCCACACTAAAGCATCAGGAGGCTAAAATGATTAAGATCTTAAATGGATGACTTTGTGCATATGCATTTCGAAGAATATTTCTGGCAAACTGCAGCATTCTCGATGGCCGTAAATTTCCTTCCGATAGGCATATCGAAGATCCTTTCTGTATTTAATTATAATGAATGCTGAATGATGAATGCTTCATCTTTCGATTTTCTTATTATATCAAATTAATATTTGTAGTTCACAACTTTTGAATTCATCTGCAATGATGAATTTTACCATCAGTATTTACTGGTCTTTACTTTACCGAAAATTTGAGGGTGGGCACCAAGAGCTCATAGTTATTTCTGAAATAGATTTTCTAGCAAAAAGCGCACGCGTGTCTTTGGACTCCTCCGACTAAATGCCCCTTTCTTCTGGGAGTAAACAGGTAGGTACACTTCATACGACTGACGGCTCTCAGATTTGACGTTATTAAAGATGGAACTGAACGATTTGATGCACTCTGTCTCACAGATATATAGGAAGCACTTGGTTCATGTTCGGCTCTCACTACAGACGAAGAGTCGCACGGTAGAAATTACGTTGAATTGGAGCACTCTTCACACACTCTTCAGACAGCCACGCGTACCTGAATCCCGTCAAAGAATGTGACATCCTACAGGAATGAAATAGACGGAACATTTCACATTGTCTAGACTTAGTTCTTCCCCAATTTTACGTCAACCTTTCTCTGATTTGTCGAAGTTACTTGTTCTGTTGGCCCTGGGGATTGTAGAGAATCATTCTCATCCACAAACAAATCGTTTAATTCCCTATAAATTCATACATGTATCTATTAAAATGTCTTTTACAGAGGTAAATGTTGGCTTGATGCTGTGGATTAAATTGATTTCAGTAGTCATAAACAGACTTATCTTTGATAAACCGTTTTATATGTGAACAAGAAACTCAAGTCGGATACCAGATTATCAATGTCATAAAAATCAACGTTTGATGAATAATAAAAGATGAATGTACGGCTACATTGGGCAACGAGGCCTTAGCAAGTTTTATGAAGTTGAATGATGCAAACGGTTGGGGATATAGTGAAGCAAAAATAATTATGTAGAATCTGGCCATTATTAATTCTCAGCAAACTTTTGAAATTTGTTTGTGACGATTGGATATTTGCGTTACAATACAATCACAACTAAAATAACAAGAAATCTTCCTACTACTATGGTCGCAGAGTGATAACGAATCACCCGATTCGACCACCCACCACTACTTATAAGTGAGGCTAAATGGCCATGCTCTAACTGTGGTGATAATATATATTATGGTATGATGCAATATAGAAGGCATAAGTGAGGCTTGTTCGAGCTTTCTGCTTCCAATTTTTTTGACGCTTACTAGCCTCACTTATAAGTGTGCCACTGTATTGCATCATACGATAATATATTAGCATCACAGTTAGAGCATGGCTATTTAGCTGCACATGCCTTGCTTATAAGTAGCGGTGGGTAGTTGGATCGGGTGAACGAGGTACCGATCGATTAAGCTGGCTTGCAAAAAAGGATTTTACAATAGCAGTCAAATAGATTAATTAAGTAAGTCACCCATGAAAATCGCGCCAGTCTGCCTTTTACTTGTCATCCAGTTCATTGGCGGCAGACGTCTTGCCCCCCTCGGAAACTAGTCATGCAGAATATTACGATCACGTTCCGTGAAATTATGACTATTTTTGCAATCGCTAACTATAGTAATTGCTTTCCTTTAGCCAAAGAATCAGTCGTCGATAAGGAAGTTCGTGTTGTTTTTTTCCAATCAGTACTTTATACCCCTGCAAAAGATCCAAATACTTGGGGGGACTTTCTATTGAGCTCGATGATTGGAACTGTAACAACTCCTCGAGGTCCCCAAAGGTTAAATGAAATGACAACTCAGTGATGTGTACTCGTATAGTTTGGTCTCGCATTCTTGGCACAATTCAGCAATATTTGAGAAAATGTGCGGGTGAAATGTAACAAAAACATTCACTTGAATAATCACTAATATGCTTATTTTGATTTTTTTCAGAATTTGTCAATAATAGGAGTTCATTTTAATTTTCTATTTCTAATAACGAGGCGTAGTTTATTTGGATACCACTATTATCTTAACTGGTTGTGGTCGTTGCTTTGACGTTATCAGACTGTGTTCATTGTCAAAGTTACGTTTGTCGTCACTGTTGTCAGTGTCAAATTCACGTATTTGTTTTGAAAAACAATTGTTTACAAAACTTTGAATAGGCTTAGTTTGTCTTAGAACAAGAAGCTACAAAACTGTATACGAGTACGGGTTTGTTTGACTATACTTGATTAATTTCTTGTTTCGTCATTGTCAAAGCTTTCCAACATCATTGTATTGATGACGTGATTGTATTTTTCCATGTCAACTGGCTCCCAACAGCCGCCTAATGGTGAATAAATAGGGCCATGGGGAACTTTCAGAAAACCCCGCCAGATAGTGAGACCGACAACTAAACCATCGCCAGCGATTTCTGTTAAAGCAATTTGACACAATTTTATCCCAGAATAGCCATGTAGACACAGTAGCAGACATTGCCTTCATTATTGGTCGTCAACTGCAAATGAATTGCGTTAATGATATTTAATGGTATTTCCCTCCAAAGACACTTCACTTTGTTAAAGGCATTAGACATTCTGTCCCTCATTCTGTCATTTTGTTACTAAAAATGTCCGTAAATTATTCCATACTAGCCGTATACACTGCTTAATTATTTTGTATCTAATGTTGGTTTTATAGTGTAGCCAATACGTATCATTTAGATAACGATAAAGCGTCTCACATTTTCTATTGAGATCTTCTTTTGAAATAGGCTTAATTGACAAAATCATACAAGGCAGTGCTGTCCGAATGTTTGCTGCTGTCACTATAAACGATGTTGACATCCCAATGGACACTTTTAATACCTTGCACTGCAGCAATTCTAATTTTAAAGCAAAACTTGTTTTAACTATACATATTGTAGTTTTAGAATCAACATGGAGCTATAGCCTCTAAGAGAGAAACAAAGCGATTAAATCAGAAGAAAATGACTAACCAAAGCAAATTACCACAAAAAGCTGAATAAATTACTGTCATTTGACTGGTGGCTTCTTTGTTACGTGACATGCATTGTTAGTCTCAACGCATGGCGCAAGCTGCACTTTAAAAACAACATTTTAATCCCAGGTGCCGGTTTTTAGTTGGAATGTTCTTCTTGGGTGCACAATCGTCCTTTTTATGACAGTATCACGCGGCCTTTTAACACAAAATGGACGATAACGATAAACGAAAAATACTATTCCTAATAAATCTGTATAGAAGAAAAAAATGTCTGGAATTTTGTACGATGCTGAGGTTGCTTATGAAAAAATTAACGACAAAAACAGCAACAACGACAACAATCGAATCGCAAGCAACGACAAACAACGACAGCGACTGCGACGACAACACTGGGCAAGGGAAAAAGGCAAGAACAAACACCTGTCGAAGATTTGTTCAGACTCTGAATAACACAGTAAATGGATGTCTCACATTTGTGCATTGGAAAGAACATTTTCCTGAGATGACAGGTTGAATGTTCCATAATAGGAGGCGACGATTTGAATATTCCACCTGACACCTCATGAAATAATTGCAATTACATGCATCGAATTCATAACTATTTATACTGCATACAAGATTAAGTTCGTTAAATGGAGGCTGTGGGGAAACTATTTTTGTGCTTTTCGTTTACTGCAACTCATTTTGACTGAATTCTTCAGGGGAAAATTTCCATATACCCTGGGGACTAAATCTATGTATCACAGACTCCTAAGCATGGACTGCTGCTTCGTTATCATCAACATCATTACCATGTCTCCACGTATTCTGATGAACCGCATTCTTCATTGATTTTCCCTCCCTGAGTCGTCTTGCCTCCATTTGTGGCTTTCCATTGCCGCGTAAATTCTTTTTTATCATTTAAGCCATGAAGTCTCAATACTTTAAGCACGAGTCTGTATTGCTGGGACATTCCCACTGAGGCAAATACTGTGCAGAGAATGTTAATTCAAACCCAGTTTAAGTTAAGGCAAACCAGTTGAGGACAAGCAAAAAGTGATATCATATGAGCTTAGCTTGATATTAGGCTGTTGGCTGCTAAATACAATTTTCTCTGCTATCAGGAAATCTTCTTTGCGCTGATAAACTGCATGAAATCGGTCACCAAATCAACTTGCTTTGCGAACACCTCTCTTGTATTTTCAGAAATCCAGTAATATGTGTAAAATGAAAGCCAAAATGAAATATCTTAGCGGGGATCCCTCTGTTGGACATGGATGCCATTAAAGCATTTTCAGTAATCATAACACCAGTAAAACCGCAGCTGCTACCACAACCCAAATTCAAAATTAGCGACATGCGAAATGAAACATCACACACAGGTGGAAACTGAGAAGCAAGTAAGTGTGAGTGCATCCTGGTAGGAGCCATGCATACCTCAAGCTGATACGAGGACACGCTAGGCTAATTACTTTCGCTGTCTGTACCATTCCAACCCATGCAGAGTGTCTGGAAAAATGCTCCTGCAGAGAAGCAGAGTACATCTAACATTTTTCTTAGAAATAATCCCACGATAAACCTCGCAATCAGTTATATAATAAGATGAACTACATTAAATAGAACTACAAAATGAGGTTCTACTTCATTCAGACTGCCGAGGAAGTCCACGGTCATTTTACGGGAACTATACAATGTAAAAAAGGTGCATGGGCAATTTGTTGCCAAACTGGGCCACCAGGCGAATCGCCTAACTATTGGTCACACAGATTACCCAGCTGCGTTGATTCTCTTGTGATATATAGACAAACTTGTCTCATTTTATACCCAACGGTTGTAGAAAGTGTTATTTGTACATTTATTTCTTTGCTCGGTGTTGTGTTCTCTTTGCCCAACAGCAGTGGCGTCAATCTGTGTTGGAAATTGGTGGTGGGGTGGGGAAAGGTGGGGATGACTTGCTCAGCCATGGAAATTTGAAAAGCACGGGAGGACACCATTATACACTATATAGAGGCGATGTTCATTATAAAATTTACATCTGTAATTTTTATCAAATTCATGCAGAATGTTACATCAGAATGGTATATTTATGGTTTATAAAACTTGCTTTCCCTTTTTAGTGGTATTGCAAACATTTCAGTCCTTGGGAATTCTTCATTATCTGCTTTAACTTTTTGATCATCACAAAAAGTGTATGGTTTTTTTGGGGGGGGGGGAGATGATCCAATAGCCCATCCCCCGCCCTCAAAGGGGGGAGGGGATATATAAACCCCCTCCACCCGGGTTAACGCCCATGCCTAACAGTGAAGCGATTCACATGGTATTCAATGTTGGGAAATAAACTTGCCTAGGGCTTTTGCAGTGTGTACCCGCCCAAACATAAGCCACCAAACTGCCAGTGTATAACCATAAGCCACCAAACTGCCAGTGTATAACCATAAGCCACCAAACTGCCAGTGTATAACCATAAGCCACCAAACTGCCAGTGTATAACCATAAGCCACCAAACTGCCAGTGTATAACCATAAGCCACCAAACTGCCAGTGTATAACCATAAGCCACCAAACTGCCTGTGTATAACCATAAGCTACCAAATTGCCAATGTATATCCATATCCATTTCAAGACTTTAATTCCCGAACTGAAACCATCTCGACTGTATTTGGTTGACGGAGGCATTGGAGCCCCGCCACTGTGTCAAACGGCTCTTTACCAATGAAGCCAGTGATCCATGAAATTTGGCGCTTCGAGAGGATTCCGGGGCAAACTGGTGAGCGTCCGGTAATGGATACGGTGAAATATTACGATTAAAGATTCATACGCTTTCCCCAGTCCCTCCAAGCCCCATCTATACCACATTTTACCAAAACTATATATATATATATAACTATTACTGGCAAAGGCCGGAGGATGATTTTGGATGTTCCACTTGATGTTAGCCCCCTTTGTCTGCCTCATTTTTATAAAAAAACACCTTTAACAGCTACTCAGTCGAATCATTCTCCCCAAGTAAAGATGTAATTCTTGGGAAGTAAACGATGACAACCTCCAATGTTAGACATTGGATCCTGCATTCCCATCACAGTCTGTATATCTTCCGAGTCTGCCTTTGTTAGGCGTTAGTTATTTTTTCTCACTAGCCCATAAATACAGAAACCGAAGTTCTAAACGTTGATCTATGAAAGTAGGGCAACGTATCGGCGCAAAGGTGTCACGCTTGGTTCTTAACACAAGTCATGGCAGTATTACTGGATAGCGTGTTTGTGTCATGGGGGTTTCCTTTTCACTGGTACAGGTCACTCTACCTCCCTTTTTTAGATCGTCAACTGTGTAATCCACCCTGACATTTTAAAATCTATCACCGTGTGACTTGCCAGGGATAGTACTGCTTCGAGTTTCATCTTCAGTGTAACTGGAAGATGAAACAAATCAGTAACTTCAGCCTAGCCAGGGGGTGGGTAGCAACGTAAGACAGCTGTCTCCTCTCGTCAGAATTTATGGAGATATCGCAATAGGGATTGTTTTCCTCCAATAGATGATTTTTTTTTCTGATAACGGTGTTTGCAAGCATTTTTGTTGAACAAACTTCTTGAATTCGAACCCCTAAGAGACACTGGTACCGATTTTTTGCTTTAAAAGAATGACAGACGATTTTGCGGGGGGGTGGTGGTGTTATTCTCCTGGCCTCTGCAAATTGTATTCAACTCTATAGGCTCACACTCAGAGAGCCCATAAAGGCTAAATAAAGACATTCTCAGGTTTAGCCCCCTCGAATTTTTTTAACACCCACGAACATTTGATTTCGGATCCAACTTCTTTGGGGAAAAAAAGAGATTCCAAGCCACACATCGCACATCTTTGATTTTATTTTATTTTTCAACCTACTTTAACACGTAAGATGTTAACCTAATCAAAATTTTACGGTACTCTGCAAGTAACGTGTTTTAGATATGAGTAGGCTGGGCAAGTGCATTGAAGGCAAGGTGTAATAGACAGCATTAACATGGAATTTATTATATCCCCGCAAAACAGTAATCTAATTTTGTTATATGTCATAGGTATCGATTTGAATTATTCATTTCAAACTATAACACCATTGCAACTGCGCGGTTCGTGCCTAAATGTCACAGTCCGTCAGCAAACACGGTTGCAATCATCGGACAAAAGTACATTCGATTTGTTAGCACATAGGAACACAAAGACAGGAATTTTCACAGTTTCGTTTTCGCTTGTGGTCCTGGAAAGAGACGTTTTTTCATGTAAATTCCACGCAATCTTTCCTTAATTTGACTGGCTCTAAATCTAATGTACATGTTTTCTTTCTGCGTGACATTACTTGGTTATGACAACATTAGTTTAATGGATTTGGAAATGGTTCCATGCATGGAGAAAACAAAAGGATTATGAATTTGTGAAATGCAATTCTTGTTGATATCCTCTACAATTCAGATGTTACTTCGATGTTATATAGAAGTGCCTGTAAGAAGTATACGCAATGGTACAAGATTTAACCATAGAGACATCTCTTTATGTGTATTTTGTGGAATTCACAAGGCACTGTCCAATGGCACTAGCAAAGTAGGGTAAAACTTACCAGCCTCCATCTTACGCTTATATTCAAGAGCTCTTTGACAGAAACTGTCAACGAAATTCTCTAAGCAGAACCCATTTTTTCTTCTTCCTAGCTGGAACTAGCATTACCCGATTGTTTTCAACTGATGATGTGAAATTATTGTCAAAAACAGAAGAATTTTATTATTTAAATAAAACAGAAGTTGGTATGAATCTAGAGCAGGGTTCTGGACTAACTGTGTACTCCTGGGGTATCATTAACAGATTGCGCGATAAAGCATCTTCGTTCCGATACCTCATCCGGATCGCTTCCGCTGGTAATAGCCAGGGATCTTATTTCTTCATCAGAAAGCAACTTAAAAAGCGAGAGACGGCGAAAGGTTATCAGGCAAAGCGAATAAGCGTCCTAGATAATAACATGAAACAAAAATATTTTGCCCAACGGGTTCAGTTTGTTATCAGTTACGAAACATCCTGGCTGAACTTCGCTGAGTGTTGGGGGTGTCGTTTGAAAAGGTTAGGTGCGACATGACGAAGTTTCTATTGCAGAACCTGTGAAACCAAATTAAGAAAATGGTTTAAGGCTCATACTAGTCCCTTTTCTAAAATACAATTAATTGATTGATAATGTGTAAATGTTACTACGCTAACAGCCTTTCTTTATGTACAATGCAATGTCTAACAGAGAATACACACCTGTATACATAGGAAAAGAGTATATTAATATAAGATAAGTACAAAGCCACCGCCGTGTGCTAAAATAAAAGAAAACGGATTCAATGTAGCCTAAAAGTAAATGAAATATTACAGGTTGAAGGTAGTACTAAAGTATTTTCTATTAAGAGCTGTTAAATTTACAGCAATCTGCGAAGTATATCATACAAAAATTCGGCCTTGGTTTAGAAAGGGGGGGGGGTTAAGACGTGTCATGAGGCTTTCACTGATAGACTATATCAGTAAGGGCTTAAAATGGGCTGTGAATGCGTATACTGATCATGCGCCCGAACTGATCCATTAAATTAACTCGGAATTCTATAAAGTGACATCATAGGAACTCGTTTCTCATATACGGCAGCATGAGAGTTGTTTGGAATGAAACTATTCAACAACATCCTTAGGTGAGGTCGGGAGAGGCGTGATCTGAGGGTACAATGAGTGTGACATATATCTATAAAAGGATTAGGATTATGACTCCAATAATCATTAGGACCCAGGAAAGACTAATAAATCGAGTAGTAAGGGGAAATAATAGGCACTTTTATGCTACCTTTAAGTGTTATTTACAAGAAAGTATTATCTTTTCATATGTACAAATTATGATATAGACACTTTAATCATGAAATTAGCTTAATTACAGCGAATGGGTTGAAAGACAACAGTCCAGCATTTTCTGAGACGACGCATTTAATTGGCAACACTCTAGCGTGTCGCTTCGTAATGGTGGGCAGATATCTAGCATAATCATCCAACTTTTTGTAGGACATGTATTATTGCCCAAACCACATTTTGGTGAAATTACAATTCTACTTCGTACACAGTAAACACAATTCTGTCGCGACGGCGAGGTTTACAGGTGTTTCAATGTTGAGTCTTTCACATCACGCTGTTGACACACCACTTATTGTATACACATAAATTATTATAAGGAAATGCAAACACGAAAAACTTGCTGAATATACGCACCACATAACTTGCGCACAGGTTTTGGGTCTCTATAGCCCATCATTATTATAAATCAAATCAAGAAAACAGTTCGAAGGACACCATGTGATCTTACTCATCTCTCCTTGATACGTTTAAATCAAGGCATGACTTCTGAAAGATTGCTTTTAAAAAACAAATAATAAGGAAATAAGCGCTGTTTTGACAGTACTTTCAAAACAGCTAATAAACCTTTACTACTGAGCAACGATCGATTTTTACAATTTTCCTACAGATCCTACAAAATCTGGAAATGTGGGAAGGTTCATATCTGCATCATTGAGTACACAGATAGCACGAGGAGCGATAGCTTATAAATAGGATACCGGTCTTTGCCAAAACATCTTTCTTAAAGTTTTGTGATGTGACAAGTGCATAAAGATAACATTCAAATTACGACAAATAGTTGATTGACAACAGAAGTAATTTATATCCTATATTAAACTGGATTGATAACTACAGTACTGTCTGGACAGATAGTTAATTGGTGAAAGTATTTCTAGATTAGGTGCACTAGTATTACTATGATAATGATACCAATACTGCCACTATACTCTTGTGTAATACTGCTTCTAAAGAATATTACCATACATGTACACGTATACACTTTTGCAGTTTATGTCATTTGGCTCTTTTTTCAAATAAAAACTGCTTCACTTTAAATATTATTTGAGTTATTCTAACGAATAGTCAAGATGGAAACGGATTATTCAAAGTAAAATACACAATAAAACCCTTAATAAAAAGTCTTTTAAAATAAATTGAAACTTTAACGAAATTCAGTGGCTACCTTTTCTGAAAAACATTAGCACCAATTTCACTCGTTCTAATGAGGATAATGTAAATTAATGTGGCAGTCAACTAGACAAAACAATTTTCTGTTGATTAAAGATGCAAAGTCGTCTTTAATATGAAGTCTCGCTGAGAAAGTGAACAAAAATAATGTCAGAAATTGATTCATGAAACGATGAAGCTTCCTCTCTCTTTGTTAATGTATATGCATGTTCATAGGCCTACTCGGTACATTCGAATAGCTTTTGCAGGGCAACCCTGACCAGGGATGCTGCCTTTGTGTACCATATAACGAGACTGTGGGGACGAGGCTGAAGCTACTCGAACCCAGCAGTGTATCGCCAATGATGTGTGAGCCTGTCTTGGCAGACGTACCTATGACGTCATCTCTGCTAACATCGTTACCGCTCGTCACCTTTTTACACAACTAAATAAAGCAATTTATGCGACCATTTGTTCTCGTTTGGTTTAACAATAGAATGGAAAAAGAAATTATAATCGTGTATGTGATTGAAGTAAGATGAGTAAAAGAATAGATAAGAACAAAACAGAGAGCAATAAATAACTCTTCCATAAAGGTTAGCTCTGCCATTAAATTTCAACACAGCAACTTTATGTTGAAAAACCGAATTAGCGGAACTGAACGGCAAATCTGCCATTCTGAGCTCAGCATTCCACGTCGTCTGCGAAGGATTCTTAATGTAGACAGTCACAACCTTTGAGACCAAAACTGTCATCCAATGTTCTACCTCTAGTGCCACTAATGCGAACACAACAAACGGAGTGGCTAGGTTATCGCTCACTTTAATGACTTTGTAATGAATTGTCTCCCAAGTCAAGTTTAAGGGTTGATGTGAGTTTAGCTATGTGAGACAAGTGTAGAGGAGCTCTGCTTCATTTGAAATTCCATGCTACTTCTCCGTGAGTTGGGGACCGCTGTCTTGAAGGCTGTTAGCAATGTCCAGGTGTGACCGAGTGGCTGGTTTTTATCTCGACAACATCTACACCAGCTCAGAAACATTCTCTTGAAATGCCGTCGATAATTGGAGCTCATGACGTATAAAATCAGCGGATTGAGACAAGATGACAAAGAAACCATCAGATACGTCATGTCCATGAAGCCCAGCATAAATGGTGTAATGAAGACTTCCATGTGCACTTCAAATTCACTCCAAAGTGTGTAGACATGGTGAGGTAGCCAACACACAGCAAAGCAAACCACAGCAACTAAAATGATAATGGCTAAACGACGGCGAGCTTTGAAATGAGGGTCGCGCCTTCCGTTACCGTCACGAACTTTGTGACCGATTCGTTCCCCTCCGCGACACAAGGTGTGAGCTGTAAGCGCATAGAACAAAGCAATCAGTGTTAGAGGCAGGACATAGAGGCACACAGCCTGTAAGATGATAAACACTTTGTAAATGACGGTGTAACGAGGTATTTGACAAAATGGATGATATATAGCTTCCACAAAGGCAGGGATTGCAGCTAAGACGGACACCGACCAAATCACGACGACAGTTATCAGTGTGTATTGCGTTACGTTAATCTTACGTCGTGCCATTGGTCGAGCGATGGCATAGTATCGATCGGCACTCAATGCGGCCAAAGTCAGTACAGAAATTCCTTGCGAGATGGAAGTTGAAGCAAGGAAAATCCTGCAGTAGGCTTCGCCAAAAGTCCACACTTTGACAAAGTTGAAAGCAATCGAATTAGGAACCTGAATGACGAGGTACACTAAATCACCAATGGCCATGCTCATAATCTGCAGATTGGGGATATTTCGCATATCTCTGAAGCCAATGATGATGAGGATTACGCTGCTGTTGCCAATAATTCCTATAAGCTTGATTAAGAAATCAATGATGACAATAGTAGGAGTGCTGTCATCGGAGGTGTTGTAAAGCGTGTGATTAGGAGGTATCTCCATGTCGGCGATTTCTATTAATCTATTTGGACGGACAATCATACGGAGAGCGGAGAAATTAAATCGCCAAAAGAAAATCCCAATCGATCGGAATCAAAGCTTAATTCACCAAGCCACCTGCCTTCACTTCCTTCAGGAAAAGAGAGCAGAATACTGGGCGTGATGTGAGGGGCAAACAGTTTCTATACATACGACATTTATAAAAACTTTCAACAAACGTCACGGACCATTTTCACAAAGAGAAATCCGGCACGGGAAAAACAGAGGAGTTTCAAAAAAGCGTCAGGTATCATTCATACAAAGAACGGAGTTGGGAGAAAGTTTGCCTCAATAATATCAATGCGGTTTATCGCTTCAAAAGATTCCTCTCAGTTCAATTTCCGCCTGGTGTTAAACTGAGGCAAGATCTAATGTCTGGGGATGTCATATTATCCTTGAACGACAACTCTTCAATTCACTCACTGCTCACCAAGTCTACACTTTATACAGGTATCGTGTTGTGCCATCTCATCGAAGCTTAAAGTCTGGCTAATAAGTCTTGGCCAATGTAAGCTAAGTTCGAAGGTTGATTGTTCCAACGTGCTTCGTATCTCTCATGTGACACGGAGATGTGTGTAATTATTAAGCCTGGTTCTGCGATGGTGAGTCCCACAGGGATTGTGCATTGATCCGTCAGGCAGTGCTCCTCGATCTTCTTGGCTAATTTACGCAGATCTCAAAGGGAGAACCACTCAGGTCATCCTTAATTACGGCAAGAGGACAGCAGGAACGGTTTCCTGAACGTCGGGCTTGTTCGCTTTTCATCAGTGGTTGGTGCTTGGTTAAGTAGCTCGCTGTTAGCCTGAGAACAACAAAGAAATATTAAATGTTACTTGCCTTTTATGTGTGTGTTTCGTTTGTTTTTGCAGTCCGGCTGATTTAGAATCCAAGAGCTAATAACTGAAAAGGTCTGGGATTTTAGATGACAGAGGAATTGCTTTTGTGGTTTTAAGATCCTCGTGTAGTACCTTATCTTGTGTACAATTTACAAAGTACTGTATTCCGTTGAAACATGAAAAGAAGTGGCGTTCATCGCGGACCGGACAGATTTATCAGTTATTAGCTAAAGGCTCAACATGATCAAAGACGGCTGCCTCAACCAGATACTTCTCAGAAGCACTTACTAGAGAGGTACACTCTTATATATGCTGTCATTATAAATTTGCACTTATCTTCTGCTTGTAAATTTGAAACAACCAATGAACAGATTCATCTCGATGTGTCAGAACTTGGTGTGCACAATTCAGATTTCCGAAATAATCTAGAACAACTTAATTTCTAAAAAATGCGTGGGCTACAACAATTTCAGAACCATGACCTGAGCTGCTTTTGATTTTCTTTCACACTTAATTCTGGCCATGAACACTTTTTGTTGACAGTAGGTTCATTTTATGATCACAAGTTGGTACAGTTTTTTCCTTCAACCTTTTAGGTTCAAGCTCAATTAAACACATTAACTGAACAAGGCAACATCTAGCAAATTTCATCACAGAGGAATCGATCAGTAACCAAACTTCAGTCTTTGCAATGAAATATGGAGAATTGGCTGTCAGAGATCTGGTGGGTTATCGCAGATGGTTACTCGCTACACTCTGTTGCCAGTCTTACAAAATGAATTAAAATAGAAAAACGCACCACTAAAAGGGCTTTTATCATTCGATACAATGTAACAGGAACTTGTGATCCGATCTCAACTACTAATTCCAGTGGAATCTTATACATTCTGAGACATTCAGGCACACGAGACATAAAGGGACAGTAATTTCTCCTTCAGTGCGAGTCAGCAGTGCGCATGCTCTGAATCCTATGAATGACGTGTAAACTCTTTCTCTTTGCCCCTACCACTTCAGTCATGAAACCCGATACATCTTGCAAATGTGGGGATTCACTCTTGATCGATACAACGTGGTTGATGTAAATACAAAAATTGGAGAACATCGATACAAATTACTTTGAAATTAAATTTCAGCCTTCAGGTTTACATTAATTCGATTTTAGGACTGGTTCATTTGAGGTCAAATCCAGAACATTTACATGGACGTCAAAAGAATACGATGTAGATACATGACCAAAGAGACTGAATCTCAAAATAGTATAATTAAATTCTCTACTTTTCTTTATCGTTTCATATTTATATTAAATACTGGTACAACCTTAACGAGTAATTGACAGACACAACATCTCTTGACAAAGTATTCCAATCATTTGCAAAGGAAACAAGAAGCCAATCCTTACAAAAAGCCAAAGAATAATTTTCCCAGTTATTCTTGCGCTAACTAAACTCTGTATACAAACATAGCATCTTTCTTTATTCGCTGAAAGCATTTTGAAAACATCTTTTTGAAAAATTGAGAACAAACTCCCGAGGCGGCTGTCCCAATAAAAAAACGCCAGTGGAAGCTTTCTGTCTTCCAGTGTGACGTTTTCCTCTCTGTTTCTTAAACTGGCGCCCATTACATCGACTCAGGTGATCTGGCTATTCCACATTCAATTAAGAAGTATCTGTCGATCTACCAAAAAGAAAAAAAAGACGTACAACAAACTGACATTTGACATGACAAGCCAAATATCTGTCTTTGTAAGTTCAAATAAGAAAGACTGAAGAGGAAAGGAATCGAAATAAAATTTTCAAGCAGTATGTGCAAAAACCTTTCAAATAAAACAGCAGTACGGACAAAGAAATAAACTGAATTAAACGGAAAAAATGGACTAAAGAAAATTGAAATGATACTGCTAATATAAGAAAGGAAAGGATATTTAAATTTTTCTAAATTTTAGCTAGAAATAAACTGCAATCTCTTTGTAAAGTGTTTTACATGTAGTTGAAGTCTGGAAACATTTAAAGTTGCTTACTCAATAAAATCTTCCCATTTAATAGCTTAACACTGAATTTGCTGACAAAGGAATTGAATGATACCAATGAATCGTTCCAAATTTCTGTCAGAAATCAATAATTGATCGACCATAATTGTCCACTTACGGTGATCAACTTCCTCGATCGGCAATACACGACCTGCTTACGGCGTCAAACTGTCACAAAAACCCATCCAGTATTTTAAGATGCCTCAACCCCAGGGTTTCCGGGAGCGTTTGATGAAATCACATGCGAGAACAAATGGACACGTACGCTGTCTTTTCAGCGCCAGATGCTGCCTGTAACGATGTGTTATACGGCGCATGCGGATTATTTGCTTCGCTCATGAAGCAATGCATGCGGATGAATATATCGTAGAAATGCAAGAATGGTACCAATGCCCCCGTAACTTGCGCAGGAAATGAGAATTAGGTGATCTAGTTTCCAGATGTAATGTCCGGCTTGTTCTTTGTTACTATGTTATGTATCACTGTTACTTATGCGGGAGATGAAAATTAGGTGATCTAGTTGTACAGCGTTCATTTTATTACCACTTTATCACCGGAGATAAAGTACTTCGTGGTCTATGATTGTTTTCGCACCTTGCTCTACATACGTACCTTGAGCGTAACTAAGTGAAAAATAAGTACCCCACCCTTAAAAACCAAACAGCAACAAAACAAAGTCGGTCGGATAAACTGGAAAAAAAATGAAATTTTCAGGGTACGAAGTGATAAACTATACTAAACTGGACCATGTACGTATAGCGCAGACGCAGTTCTAAAATCTCTAGCTATTGCTCCCCGCCATACGATGCGGTGTGAGGACACGATGTTCATCAGTGAACCATGTGACCGTAGAATCTACAAGAGCAGGCGTCATCACCCATGAATTTGCTCTGATGAATCCAAGGGAATCCTAGGCTAACATTGCTCGAAATTAGTCCAGAGGCGGAAGCCTTAGTGTACAGAGTACATACGTAAACCTGTTTTCTTGAAAACAAAACACATACAACATTTACGTATGATTACACAGCCTTTGTTTTCAAAAAATCGAAGCGACCGTCTGTAATCACCTGTAATTCCTACATATGCGCTGAGTCTGGTGATCAGAAAGAGAGCAGTAGCCTACATCTAGCTACAGGTTTCGTGGTTACCAACGAAAATACACGAACTAATCAACATCCAAATTCTCTGACGATACATTATAGTAGACAGCCCGCTAACAAAAAAGAGGTCATCCTCGCACAATATCAAAATTTGCTGTAATCTTTATGGCATTTGTATATTTGGAAGTCTTGCTTTCAACCGCTGCGGTTGTTATCAAATTTTCCTTTTCACATCTTTTTGTACATTCTTTACACTATTTAACTTAGGAATAGGAAAAGTATTACAATATTAATTTACCGCGAAGTCTTGTAATGTATTTAGAGTTTCAGTTTCTTTGAAATTAACAGGTTTGGTTAAAAGTGTGTTTACAGAAAGCGAGACATAAGTAAAACTAAAGGAATGACTGTTCCCACAAAATTGGGGGTAAAGTAGCTGAAGAACAATGCTGAACTATTTTGAACGTATTTGTAGCTTTCCAATTATATGTTATTTTTGTTATTAATCCCATGGGAAGGGACTCTGGTGTCATTGCTGTACAGTTTTTTAAAAACATTTTGTGCTCTACTTTGTAGGGGAGTCTTGTAGAACAACTAAAAATTTGCCTTAATCGGCATTTGGCTTTAAACTGTTTTTCGAAAATGCCAACAAAAGTTATATTTAAATCGTAAGTGGTTGTCTTTTCTCGTTAGTGTACTGCTATTTGATTACATTATGTATGAGACCAGCATTTCGTTTTCCTTGCTAGCAATTAATATGCTGACGATGAACGAAGGTATTCTCTAAGACAAACTATCAATTACAGATTTACATGGCATGTCATGGATTACCTGGTTTTCCTTGGGAAATTTTTATTTGATTCCGTATGTTATCTACCGACATTTTTCACATCATTAATTAAAAAAGCTGTCAATTTCAAGCAAGAACGTATAATCATTACAGTCAGGATAATTTTTATCATCATAATATTGACAAGACGATATCTCGCATGTACTTGTATATACCTATTCCAGCTGTCACAGAACCAATCGATAAGTGTTTAAATAAACTGGAATTACTTCAAGCTATTTCGGTCTCTGGCGCTTTTCGGTAAACCAGTGACAGCTGTGGGGTTGAGAAATTTAACTTCGCGTTTTAAATTTTGTGAACTCAGCTGTATAGCGAGAACAAAAAAATGGCATTATCGTGAAGGCTGCCATGAAGGCTACAATTATTAAGACATGCTGGTTCAATTCAGGTGCCAGCTAATTTTGTGTGATGGAAACTGTTAAGTTGATTGACACTAAAGCGATTGCGAGTCACACGCTTCAGGGTACTTATACAGAGGTCATATCTAATTACTAAAAAATTGAATGACAAACTGATAAAAGTTTGACAATATCAATAATAATTTTGAACTTCATTTGATGTTTGAAGCTAAAATATTTCTTTAAAAAAGAGAAAAAAGAATTGCGGCTTTCACATAGCATTTTTGAGCTGAATAAAAGTGTTACCGTTCAATTTCCTTATACAGATACGTGTGAAACGAATTCTTTGTTCTTTGAGGTGACTCTATAACATTGTTAACAAATGAAACCTTGAAACCCTTTAACCATCACACACGTGATCCAAATCGAATGGTATAATAATTTCCACTCGTGCAATAAAAGCAGAAAGGGTTTATTATAATTTGGATGAACGCAGGCAGTAAAATGCAACAAGTACAGTAGGCACTATGGAAGACAAAATTCTATGGACGACCAAACACCGAAAGGTCTCCGACAATACCAAAGGTTGCCATAAAAGCATGCACCATTCTTTAAGCCATGGTATCTCTTTTTGAATTTTGATTTTGTTAAACCTCCAAACTAAACTAATTAGTTAAGTGCAGCTTAGCATCAAAATAATGCGACTCAATCTTGACGGCTTACCAGTGCTATGAAATAATAAGTATTGATGATATTGCCTTGGGCAGGGTAAGTATACAATATAGTAAGTCCCACTGTAGATACGTGCATTTTCAAGCAACGATGTGTGATAGTCAAGCAGTTCACGTCAATGTGTTTTGACTTTCTTCTTGAGGGCTACAAGTCTTTCAGGATGGCGATCTAAAACCACTGCAGTCAAATGTTATTTTATGCAATGAATTATAATTGTTTACATATAACAAATGGTTCACGGGTACAAACTCAACATGAAATTTAAGTGTTATGCATGGTACAGTGTAAAATTAATATGCACAAACAGCAGGGAAATGTTTTGGGAAAGAAGGGAAGAAAGGAGAGTTGCCTGTTTTCTCTACTGCTGATGATATGTTGGGTACATGATGAGCGCCACGCCCACAACGGCCACGCCTATCTCTGGAGACAATTTTGGAGAAGTTCATAATTTTTGTCCTACCTTTAAAACGGCAGTTTTAGACATTAGTTCAAAGTAGCAAACATGGAGCATATTGAAGCTAAACACAGTAATTTCACACTCACGGAAAGACTTTGGAGGCCTTTACGAAAACCTTTAGCAAAGACCAGACATGAACCCAGAAGGGTGCTGGAGTTCAACATCCTCCACCCTGACACCAAAAAATAAACAAATAAAACTTAAAACAAAACGCAATGAAAGGTCCTAATAAGAAAAGGGCATCCTGCTTCGTATATAAAGGTAATTTGCATCAATAACAATGTGCTGCGGCAGCAGTGTTTGCCTGTCCGCATTAATCGGTATTAAAAAATCTGACTGACCCGACCCCGTCTGGAATCATTCCTAGATCCACCCTTAAAGACTTCCCGTAAAGAGACTACGCAAATTAACTCTGTCAGAATGCAATCAGACTTTTGCATTACAAAATAATGTTTAAAGTCATGATGACGTAGCTAATGAGCTATAGTCTAATAAATCAGTCGTTCATGAAGACTGACATTAATGAACACTGCGCAGAAATTGACTCCCCGTACGTGTTGATTTGGTTTGATTCGGTGGTCAGGCTTTCTTAAGAGTGTTTGGTACTTAAAGTAAGAAAGAATCCTTCAAAAATGTTCATTGATAAATAAAGGCCAACAGTCAGTTTCACAAAAAGAAGAGCAAACCATCGAACAGAAAAAACAATCATGTTCTACCCTGTGATTGATAGGATGTCTAAGTTGCGCCCTGCTCCATTCAACGAACTTCCCAATTAATTAGCCCCTCAATCTCCTACTACGCCACATGAAGAGAAAGGCAGTAAAACACGTTAGGCCAACAGGAGAAACGCGAACGCTCGAGATAAAAACATACCGTCATCGATTCTGTTCAACAACGTATTAACAAAACTATATTAAACTTAATTTTTGCACAATATGCAATATCGCTAAGCTTCATTTTCTGAAATCACATTTCCCCCAACAAATACGATTCCACACTTTTCTGACGGACAGTCCAAAAGGCTTTTCTCACACAAGCCCTTGACTAAATGAAATTGATTTTACCAGACTAGGTTTTGATGGATAATGACCATCATGCCGATTGGAATCTGCCGCTGTAACCTTTCGATTCGCCAGCAGCATCTGAAATGTGCGTGTTACCAATCATAACTTTAAAAGACGACAATTTGCAACCGCTTTTATGGATTGCTGAACAAATTTATGTGATCTCCTGTCCTTTCAGGAAATTCTTGTAAATTTAAAGCTATAAAATGATTCTGGAATTTGATGGGAGGCATTACTAGCATTGGCTTAGTAACCTTACACTACAGCGTCTTCCATGGATGCCATTTTCGAAATGTAAAGGGATTGTAAACTTGCCTGCAATATTTTCAAATTCACAATTTTCTTCCACAAATATTCCAACGTGTATAGGGTTACATGTTTGAGAGCTCTCACGAATTTATATTGAAGAGTATTCACGCCTTTTCCTTGTTTTCACAAGTATGTATTTTGTTGCAGGTTGCGGTATATAGCTCTTATGCAACTTTTCTCCAGAAGTCTTGGTTTATGATGTTCTCATTGCACAGTTTCGTTTTGCAAGAGAAATGCTGTATGCCACAGAAACATTAATATTGAAATATTGTAATAGATGAGAAAGGAGGAAAATTGTTCTGTTTTGAGACTGTTCTATGAACAATCATGCCACAAGTTTGCCCTTTTCACAACTATACACACAAAATGTTAGTCTACATTAAGATCACTTCATACTTGGTGCGAAAGCAAACACGAACGCCAATCTATGACGTAAGATTAAATATTTGAATTAGCAAAGTTGAAGTGTGATGTATAACATGTCATGTTACATTGATCGAGAATTGTCAGTGAGAATGAATCGATCTGTCACAGACACTTTAAACTGTCGTGATGTCGTGTCATGCGTCTGAAGTATTGCACGACTCACAATGGAGAAGGAAGGGCTCGAGAGAGGGTGCCGCTCAGACAGATTGAAAAGAAGTGGCTTCCAAATTAGTCTTCCTCTGAAAACTGAGGGGTAAGGGAAAATTCATTCATTGCTCAGGTCACAACTATCACATTACTGATTACTGATTTATATTCTTTTCGGAAATCCACATTGTCGTAAACTTGGAATAAATAGATTCAGAATAAATTTACGAGCGTATTCTGGTTTCCTATCACACATCTCAGCAATGTCTTCCGTTCGTCAAGCACCACCGTAAACGAAGCAAGTATTGGGCTGGAGGTAGCCATTAACAAGATTCCATACAAGGTTGTTAGAAAACAGACTGTAAATTTAATCAATTTCACAAGTCTCAATTTTCTCAAGTCCGACAAGGCATAAATTTCACGAGGAGGCAGCTTTGTGATCAGGCAGTTCATAAAACATTTGAGAGACAGGCTCTCTTACCGCCCAACGGGCACTCTGAGAAATATTAATTTAAGACGAAGTCAACTGCTTCTGCCATAACCTGCATGCTCCTATAAAGCTGAGACAGGTTGAAACGCAATACCACTCCCATTTTAGTGTGCGAAGAAGTAGTTTAGTTGATTAGGTGCACGGTGGCCACTGGTGTAAGTTACCTGTTTGGTGGGATTTCCGTTCACTTATAAAACTTGGTGGACAAATTTTTCGGCATTGATATCTTCTTCAGAAGATGTAGCCGGTTAATACATGGCACGAGAGCGAGAATAAAACGGGGCTTTGTGACGTTAGGTCAAAATATTTGTGCTGCGATTTCGCAAAAAGTTTAACAAGTTTCAACTCAGCGAAATTTTGCAGCAAATCTTTTGGGACGTCAAATTCGCTTCGGTTTCACATTTGCCTGTGTTGTGAACCGGCCTTTGTTGGTTTATTTCAGCAAGCAGTGCATATTTGACTAATGTTGAGATAGGACTTGAGTAATAATGTTTTTCAGGTTAAGAATTAATGCAGTTGACTCTAACCGGCTCTGTTCCAACATATTGCTACTACTACTACTTAGGCTTACTAATAAATTCCATCAGGGGCTATGATTTTCAGCACCAAAAGAAACACACTATCTTAGAAATCTGATTTTCCGGCGTATAGAACAGGTCTTCATCAAAATACACCACGTTTGCAGTTCGAATACCTGTATTCAGAATGTGCGGTTTCGTTACTATTTCAGGATGAATGAGTAGAATTTCTAAACATAAAATAATTCAGTCAGATTTCGGATAATGGTCCACTTTCTCCCTCATGCTGATTTCAAGAAATGAGAATACGAGCGTAAATCTTCGCTTTTTGGCCCTTTGTTGTAAAAAGAAGAACAACGCCAGAAACGTTGCCATAATGTTCAGATTATACATGGGAGGCGCAGTGAATCTTGAGTATTCCTCTGATTGGAAACTGCTCTTAACTTCAACCGTTAGTCATCACTGGGCTCTTGTCAGTTCCCCTTATACATTCTACGGGAGATGAAGACCTCTGTTGCATTTTACATTAATGTTTATGGATGAGCTTGGGTGTGAGGTTATCAGGATATATGTTACTCTGGTTTCTTAGCACGAGGCAGCTGCACAGTCATCTTCAAAAATGGTTAATCATCCGGCAACAAAGATAGATTGATCTTTTCGAATTTCAGCCCACTCAGATCATGAACGTGTTCACGGAAACCCTAATTGAGAAAAAAGGTGTCCCCTTTTTTCACACAAAAAACAACCAGAGAGTATAAAGGTACAGTTCTGTCGAGAATACTGTAAATAAAGCGAAGAAGATGCAGATATAGCGGTTCAAAAAGTAAATTTAATTTAAAAAGAAGTTAATTATCTACAGAATTTACAGGTTAGTGAAAATTAGTTGGAGGCATCTCGCAGACAACAACATAAAAGAAAACAAAACCATATAATTCAATGTCTTTCACTCAACAATAAGCTAAAATGTTAGTCAAAACAAAGCAAAATTCAACTGGGAAGGAAATAGCTAAAGCAACTTTTCAAATTTAAAGCAGGTTAATTACAAGTAAACATAAGCAACCACTCTAGGCTTACATTTCTTTATCGGAAAACCAAAGTTGCTGTTCCAAATAATAAATAAATAAAAGAAATACTCAAAGTCTTCAGATTATGCCAAATTGGCTGCAGCGCCAAATCGAAATCAATTCCTTCTCGAATCAATCAAAGCAAATGATGATAACGATTCCAAAGTTATACTTCAAAAAATCTGGGTCTGATTATGTCAAAGTCTGCAACCTTCCCGAGAATTCGACCAAGATGACACGTGGGTTGAGCTGTCATCAACAATGCCGTCGATTTACAGAATCGTCCTGGCTACGGTATGCCGTCTACTAGGTTCCTTGCACACTATAAGGGTTGGAATTGTTCCAACGAAAGCTAAGTGCTTATGTATATTAAATTAACCAAAAATACCACGGATTTCTGTTCTCCTGGAACCATGGGCAGAAACTCAAGTCAGGCAAAGAACTTAGTAGAAATTGACACTTGCGTCTAAAGATCAATTTGACTTTATGGCTCATACTAACTGTCAGCTGTAAAATATAGCAAATGCTGCTTTGGAATTGAATATAATAAAATTGACAAAATCAAGCTGCTTCAGTAACTGAGGAAAAAAATACAACGTACAGTAATTTCAAATAATAACACTCAAGAGTTGAGCTGACGGTCTAGTCCAAGATGAGTAGGGTATCGGTCTCAGCGATAGGCTTGCCTTGGCAGACAGACCATATAAACGTGTGTCCACACGCCTTCTGGCAAGGTAACCACTCAATACCACAATCTCAGACTCTAATCTGGGAAAACTCTCCGAAACGCTCAAAACTTGAATTATACGATAAGGTGCGTTGATTTCATGTGGAGGTTAAAAATGACAACATACACACAAAAAATCCAACGATAAGCCATACACATGACAGTCAGTGGTTTTTTTGGTTCACAGTACTGCATTTTGATATACATGTAACCCGGTGGTCTGGTACCGAGCGTGGGTGACTTACCTCCCTGTGTTGATAATATTGGGCTATATATCTACCACATGTTGAGTTCTGACGCTTCATCGTTATGTCCGACCACAAGGGTCGTTGTAGACAAGTTTGCGGCAGCCTCTGTATGAATTCTACATTCTGTCAAGGAACACATATCCGCACAGCCGCGTCTAGTTGCCTTCAGTTGTCCAGCTTAAGGCCACCAGAGGATTCCACTGGTTGCTTAGTACAATGATGTACTTTTTGGTCACTCACTTAAAAGCCACTAGGCTGAGTGGAAGTCTATCTATTCAGCTGCAAGCGTTGATCCACGTAAGAGCTGTTATATAAACCTAAAGCATCTGGGAAATATAGTGGATGCTTGATCTTGGGTGGTAAAACCTGATGGTGATCTCAGCTGCCATCTTAATCACTTTAACATTAAGTAAAACGATGGACTTGACCAGCTTGAAAAAAAAACCGAGTCTATGATGACATAACCATGCTTGAATTCATGCGCTCTCGTGCAGTGGTAGCTAAGAACCTGAACCACGTACGCAAAATCATAACCGCCATGTTAAAACACAAGAAATGTCAAATTTACTCTGTTTTGGTTTTTTTTTTGGCTGCAAAATAATTGGACTGAAAAGGTAATATACTACTTTAAAATGCCTTTTGAAGTTGAGTGCTTCATCAAGGACAGGCAAATGTACCACGTTTAAGCTTATCATTTTTCGAGAGCTCGTGGAGGATAAAAAACCCAGAAGCTTACCCAAGCTTTTCTCGAACTCACAACCACCAGCTCACTAGCGCCAAATCTTCATCAGTTAACAACAGGCTTCATGGGCTGGCTGGCCGAGAAGCAGAGTTTCTATTACTCAGAGGACTTGAATGGCAATTTTTTTAGCAGGAAACACGACACCAAGTCCATCGTCTAAACCAGCTCAGCATGAATGCACTGTACTGCATATTGTACGATAGGCCTACGATTCACATTAAGCACTTACATGAATCAACCATTTGCATAAACATTCGTCGTCCCACTACTAAAGTGTCCGTGAGTTCATTCTATATGATACACTCAATCAAATTTTGAGTCCGTACTCTGACAGTGTCATGCAAGTCCTTAGAATTAAGAGGAAATTTGTATAAATGCGGCATCAAGTGATCGTTGGACATCCTGTAGTCAGTCATTTCACTTCACAGTTGTAGCTCGTGTCTTTATAAACCAGGAGTACCATAACGGTAGTCAGAGTTGTCGGGGCAGCGACCAAGACACGAGGAATGTGTCTCATTGTTTCTTCAAGCTGATGTCTGCTCGACATAAACGTAGTTGGGAGTAAAAACAGCGACTGTGAAGATCGTATTGCCAGAATTTCTATCGTGTGATAACTCGGGGCTCCATGCAAAGAATATAACATCCCGCGCATTTGAGTGTTCAATTGTCGGCAAGCAGTGTATCGTGAACTCGTATTTTTGCCACTTCACAAAAAAATGGATGACAGGCTTCCCTAAGGGGCAAAAAGAAACACCGATAACATGGACAGAGTCTACAGCTTTAAACCATGCAGGAAAAATAATCCGTAAAAACACTGCATCTTTGACGTCTAGTTTTCATTCAGGAATAAATGCTAAAGTTGAGCATCCTGTTGTGCTGCCATCGACCGACTGGGCAAAACGTCCTTGAGATGTTTATACTAAAGATGTATGAGAAAATTCCCAGCTGTATATGCACAGCTGACGAATTAAAGACAACACATTTTTATGTGATCGAAAATCTCCGGGAAAAAAGTGCTTCACATTTGACAGCAAGCAGACATTCTCCAATCAAGACGTCAAGTATGAATGCCCCGTTTTGCCTAATCAGCATAAACATGAAGATGGGGGTTAAGGCTAGGGAAGAAGTCTATGTTTTTTTGGTCGGGCGTTAGCGTTCAAGGTGGTGCGGCAGGTGATTTTAAATGATTACTGATTGACTGAATTAATTGATTGAATTATTGATTGACCATTTTGTAACAGGAAGAATTGGTCACATAACATGCATATATCAGCATATTATTCGAATCATGTAATGAATAATTGAAATAGTTAGTATTATTTTTGTTTTTTCTTCAGTATATGCAACACAATTGGAAGGGTTCCAAGTTGTCTGCCGATATAAAAAAAAAGTTTTGAAGCTGTTTCACATGAAGCAAGTTCAAAAAGGCCACCCGGCCTTCTGCCACTGATGATTTAAACAGAAACAAAGATGGCTTGAAGGGGCTGGCGACTTCGCCTCTGACATCCACATAGGCCCACATTAGTAACGGCAACAGAATAGAAAACCCATTCAGTACTCTCAAGGTAAGGGACAGACTTCTATTATTTGATTTTTTCACTCATTATATTTATGCTGTCACTCAACCAATGCATGTCTTTCCCACAGACCTCAGTTAAAGTACGTGAACACAATAGAAGACAACACATCTGGTGCTCCAGTGTAAGTTGCTTCATTTGGAATTCTTTTCCTCTGAACTTTCATCAGACCAACCTTGGTTGTCCTTTGAATTAAATTAACTGATGGAATCAGAAGAGAAATATAAAAAAAAACAAGGAAGGGAAATCATGAAGCATAATTGATTTAAAAAACCTTCAGAATTCTACCAGCTCTCGAAATCTTATCAACACTTTCTATATAATGTAAGAATTTACCCTTCCGCTTCATTTCTGCCCATTATAATCTACAATTAGTTTTTGATTACGTGGCTGCATGGACTAGGAGGCAAAGGGTAGACAGGAGAGATTAATGTGTCCCTGCGGTAAATGAGCTTTCAACTTGCAGGTTCTGACTTTAATTTTTCTTTTAAAAATCAATTACTGATGCACGAAAGCCCACTGGTGCCATGTAGAATACATTTTCAAAGAGTGAAGTATAAGTTTTTCAATTTTGCTTTTACAAGATACAGTTTTCCAGAATTCGTTTTAATGAGTTATTTCGTTTCATTGTTTCTGTTCTTGGGAAATAAACACTTTTTAAGAGATTTTTTTTTCAAAGTTCGCTTTTACATCCCATATAAACAAACTTGAAAAAATAGATCTCGTAAAAACGAATTTTGAAAACATATAATTCCCTTTTCGAAAATGTATACTTCATGGCATTGATGAGCTTTTGTTTGAGAAGATCGATGAGCTTGGTGTATTTATTATTTCAGTTTCCCCGTTCCTGCTTTAAGTTACATAAATGCAACGGCGAATACCAGTAAAAAAGTCAATAATTCCAGACTTCCACTCAATAGCATTAGCACAGACGGAAATAAAAATACATGTAAGGTAATGATATATCATAATAGATATGGTTCTATGTCGAATAACAGTTATTTTAAAGCAAGTGAGGACTTGAAATAAAACGTAACCTGTAAGAGGTAAGACAGAGTTAAAGGTTCTCTGCTATTCCACGCCATTGTTATGTTACATAAATCTGTATTGAATATAAAAACAAGAATTGAGTCCCGGCGTGTTTCGTTTATTTCCATCGGTTCTGCTGATTCGACGATTTTTTTCACCAATTTTGTCGTGCCCCCCACTTTCCCCTTCGAAAACTCTGAATGAATGATGTATTGCATCCCGTAAATAACCCGATCTTCAGGGTAGGGGCTACTGACCCGGCGTTACGCGTGGACTGACCGAATTGAAATTTGGCCACAGCAAGCGACAATACCAACGAGATGTGTCGTTGTAGGATGCAGCAATACACCATAGGACGGTGTACGCCTGCACAATTTCCCAAAAGACCCGGCATCATGGAAAATCTGGCCAGCAAAAGTGTGCTTGACCAAGGCAAACTGGGACGGGCCGTCCCCAACGAGTATCATCTGCAGTGACAATTTTACAGCCGATGGCTACGAAGAAACGCTCCTTGAAGAGTGTGGAATACCAAAAGCACCTCGGCTGAAAAATACAGAAATCAAAAGCAGAGCTTTTAAACTCTTCCTCGGAAAAATCGGCTTAAAATAGCTCTCGGAAACTTCAGAATCTGCCATCATTGCTGACTCAAGTCTATACGATACCAAGAGAGGCGAACGTTGAACGTGTTGCGTGGAGACGCGTGGCAAGATTGTTCTTTACGTGACGTCATGATATCAACATCCGGGCATTCACTGTGAAGGGATTTTTTTTGTAGGGTGGGGTACTGGATCAGAAATTCTTTTTTTCAATGGCCAATACTTCCATTAATTTGACTCCTCCAGTAAAATTTCTGTCTTTTTCTCATCTCAATCATGTCAATCAGCTGAGAACCTTTAAACTTCGTATAAGTATGTAAGTCACTTGTGAGTTACTTCCTGTATTCCTGATATCTTGAATTACGCTGGAAGACAAATCCCTCACTCCATCTTGAGGAGTCGCGAGGGGGGTGGTCAAACCTCAAAACGTGCCTTCAATATCTGTATTTGTAGCCTCGATTTCAAGCAGATTTTAACCAGTTTTCCTTATACTAAGAATATGGATTATTCGACGAAAACTGTAAATGACATTCAATCAACGACAGGAAACCGTAGACTAATAATCAACGATGAGCTTTTCACCCCTTGGGTTCGAGGTTAGCCGAACATGTTTAATTTACCGCCTTTCTCAGTGGTTATCCTCCTCAGGGAAATGAAAAGCAGTGGTGACATCTTTTGACCGTGACTCCTCGTCCAATCAAGTTCTTGTTTGTTATTCCACTCGTTATCCCTCAGGCGCATATGCGGGAGGTAAATATTACCACAGAACGTGTCGAAAATTAACAATCGCACAGCCAACCCCCTTAGGGCACAGAATGGTCCCGTTTTCACCCGACTATCACGAAATTTGATTTGTTTTTGTTTCAGCATGATTTCAGGATAGAGTGGTGCTTGAATACAGGGGAAAGCAGAGTCACGCACATCACTCTGTTCGCTTGACATTTTGGTAAAATTATTAGTGATGTCAACGAGTCAATTACCGGTGGTAAACCCCTTGACCTGCCAGTGCTGTCCGTGACCCAACCCCACCTCCTGGTTGAACAATCAACTTTCAGGTACAATTGATTATTTTCGAAAATGCTATTAATGGTGATGGGCTATTTTTCCCGGGGAAAATACTATCATGTTTGTTCATTATACTTGACGTTAAAAAGATGTATGGGACAGAAAGTGTTCTATGCTTTTGTTGTGTTTTTTGAAGGGTTTGTTGTTTTGCCCTTCAAACCACAACCATTTCAAAAGATAAACACAAGTCTATGTGTTGAAATAACAGTCTTCATGATCAATAAAGGGTGGGTCAGTATGCTTTGAAAGGAAACTTGTTATGTAGCATCTGATTGATTTCATGATCTGTAATCATCTCATGTATAAAGAAAATATTCTGGCCTCTCACAATATCAGTGCACGTGAGATTCTGCAAATAAGTAAACTGTTCTGGATTGGTACCTCATATTCTTAGTGGGGAGCAACTTGAAGGCAAAGGGAGGGTATAAATGGCAGAAGACACAGTTTGCAAGTATGAACATACCGATAAGAGAAGGATGAAAGAGACTGTAACTTGACATGAGACATAGATTTACTTTTTGGAACCAGGAAGTAGACAATAAAAGAAAGTTATGGTGCCAAAAGGAGGAAAAGCCACTAAGCTCTTCGTCGATCTAGGAGTACCAAGAAGATTTCGTGTACTCCTTTCTTCGATGAACACGGTACGGTCTCCCAGATGCATGCACCCAAAGGGTATTCAGTCACTGGAAAGTATTATGCTATTAAAAATACTGGCAGAAACACTGAAACACTATGCCAAAAGAGGGTAATGAAGCAAGTCTTCATACATCACAATTATGCTCCTGCTTACAGATCAGCAAGCGTAAGGGACTTAATCATTACCAACAACAACCGTAATTTTGTGTGTTCCCACATCCACCGTATTCTCCTGACATGCGGTGCCTGTGACTTTTGGCTCTTCCCTAGGCTGAAGAACAGAACTCTAACTTTAACCTTGCCACTCTTCAAGGCCTCTTAGTGAGCTTTCAAGGGTGAAGTATTCAAGGGGACAACTGTCAGGAGTTGAAAAGAAGAGGATATGACAACAGAGGGGCAATTGGAGATGCAGTTTACCAATGTCTAAACGCAATACCCAAAGAGAACTATGCTTTGGTCTTCAATGAATGGACTGGGAGATTTCCAAAATTTGTGGAGGCAGGAGGAAAATAATTTGAGAAGTAGCGAACATTTCATTTCTCTACTTTATTTGGAATGGTTTTAATAGTTCCATGGTTTAATTTTTCTTTTCAAAACATTCTGATCTATCCTGGTATTTAATTACAGTTCGATGGAAGGAAACAAGCTTATAACGTCAAAAGATGTATAAAGATGTCTTTAAAGTAATGCTGCCCGACTTCACCTAATTAGAGATGAAGACAAAAAAACCTTTCAAACAACATGTCTGATGAAAGAGACGAAACAGAAAGCACAAGTCATCGTTGTTTATCAACCAAGCAACTGAAAAGTGTGAGCTTGTAATAAGAAGTCGACAGCATCCTTGACAATGATAAAGATGCTGAAACGGACACCTCAGAAGGGTGTGCGTATTCCTTGAAGAAAGAAAGGTTATTGCTTGTTTCCTTACAAAAAAGGTTTACCATCGTTTGACATGATGAAATAGAAAACAGTTCTCCTCAGAGATATTAATTCCTTCTTGTGATCTGTACGATGTATCAAAGCACGGCTCTGCCAGTGGATATTTGCTATTAACACCTTAGAAGGGCAACATCATTTCCCTTGAGGAAAAAAGAGCAACACGCATCTGCCTTCAATAACATCTTTAAAAGGCTAGTTCCAAAGTCTGTTTGTTCAATCTCTAAAGTACATGTGGATGGATGAAAAGTACAGAGTTTTTAGGGCTACGGACGGGGCAAGGTTACGCTAAAACACAAGTTTAAAGATAAAGCATAAGCGGGCTTCATTTACACCGCGGAGCGTGTATTTACGACTTGACAGGCAGAAGGCGAACGAAGAAAGAAACTTATATTGGAAGTCAAGGTTCAATCGTGAACTTTATTACAGGATCCTGTCATATTTAGCATCACTAATTAATTCTGTTATTGGCAATCATTAAATTTAAGCCGTGCTGTCATCTAAATGCTTTACATTACAAATAGTTATGAATACTGTGTCGGATACTGATTCGAATGGATCTTTGCAACTGGAAATTCTAATAAAAGTTTTATTGAGTTTCTGCTGCCAACTTCCATATCCCCAGAGTTACTTAAAGTAGGGAAGTCAAGGTAGTCTTGGTGACAAAAATTGGTCTCTTACTAACAATAGGTCCTCTTTGAGTCACCATTGCGAATTCTGTCTTTTCTTGAGGCCCAACAATTGGTGGGTCGGGGGGGACAGAGCTACTCCCTTACCAAAAAGGGCAATTTCTATTTTTTTATATAGTTTGGGAAAAGCAACAAGAGGCAGGAATTTTTGGGGAAACTGTTTCATTTCTCTTCCTTCCACAAGCGTGTATAAAGCCCCTTTTCTAAGGTTAGCCTTACCCGTCAGGAAGGCTGCAAAGGGTTATACTCAGAGACATTTCCATTTGTTTTCCTAGAGGCAATTTCGGCCCCTCAACAATTGGTTTTGGATCTGCACTTGGGTCCAACCTGCAAAAACAGGAATATGCCAGTGACTGATTATAGCCACAACTTCTGTAAAGCCGAGAAATATCCATTAGAATCTTATTTTAGGAGGCCCGTTTTATTGATCTCATCAAATTTAAACAAAATACCTTAAAACAACGCCATCTCACCTTGTTGGTCTTTTTAAATACATGTCCCACTTTGTTTGTCTTTTCAATCTGAAAGAAAAAAGAGAATGTTCATATGATGGAATGAAATTCAATCCACTGTTTACTTTTCGTGCTGTGCGTGCAATAGTACAAATCGATGCATCTGCATGATTTCCTCACGCGACCATAGCTCAGTGAGTCCAGTCAATTTGCTGTAAACATTTCACGATCAGTTAACGATAGAAGACAGGAATGCGTAAAAACAATCGAGTTTTTCCTTTATCAATGATTTATTTATAGTTCCATCGGCTACATCATTTAGAGAAATGACCCCATGTTAACCTTGACGACACAAGTTTATATGTGCATCCCGCTAGGGAAACCGACTTGTGAAATTAAATCCTACAGACACATTCAACATCATCTTGAGCACATCATCGACCCGACATCTGCTCCATTCCATCAACCCCAACTGTCGTGTTTTTCAATCACTCGAAGCTGTAAATTATTATACAGAAACAAGTCAGTCTATCAGTGAATATGTTTGGACTGGAGATACAAGAGCTATCTCGTGCATCCATTTTCTATGACGGTTAAAAGAACAAAACACGGGCTAAATGAATATTAACTTGGCAAAAGTAAGTTTAGCTTGGGTCAGTGCAGTTGCTACGCGGAAACTTATGCGAAAAATCAGACATCCATGCCACGCATTTTAATTCAAAGTAACCGTACGATATTATCCTATTTTGATTTCTGATATAAAGTCAACCTCTAATATCTTTCTCCAAATACGACTTCAAGAAAACAGCTTGGATGACAAAGACCCCGAGGTAATACTGTTAATGAAGACTTCACGAAAATACCAAACAAAGACCTTCCATGAAGATCTGTGCCAATCACAATCGTGGCGTAAATTTGTACAGGAAACGGGGGAGGGTGGTGAATGAGGGTGGGAATGACTTGGCTGGCCATGAAAATTTGACGAGGGGGGTAGGGACACTATATGAATCTATATAGAAGTCGCTGTTCGTGATATTGATGTACATCTGTAATTATATATTCAGGATAGCATATTTATGGCCTTTGAAAAATTGGCCTTTTAAAAGTTTTCCCTTTTTGAGTGATATTGAATGCATTTTAGTCGTTGGAAGTCTGCAAAATTCATCACAATCTGCTTTATTTTTTTGCTCACCCAAAAAGCGTGAACGATTCAGTAGTCCATCGCCCCCTCCAAAGTGGTGGTGGTGGGGGGGGGAGTAAATATATGTACCCATCACCCCCCCGGGATTTACGCCCATGATCATAAAATTGAAGACTATGTAAAAATTATTAGATGTTACGTCCCGCTTCAAAAACTAAACTCGACTCTTTGGAGTCATTCAAAAAGAATAACAAGTGGAATGCACGAAACGTTCACGATGATACGGTGCAAAGCACAAACCTGCTTCAAATTTTCCACCTTCTCCAAATCAAGTGTTCCAAATCAGAACCGGTTCAAGGGGCTGTGCTCTCAATCCATTCCCATCCAGGCTAACAAGGCATGTTTTGCAGCTACGCAGATAAAGCAAATCCTTGTGGATTATGTGGGCCTAATTATAACACTAGCGACTCGAACAGAAGACCAAGGGGAGGACGGTTGAGTATCGATGGCCGTCCAAAGGGACCACAGGATTGTCACCTTAATCTTGCAAGTGTCAGAATCTCTGACAGTTTTGTAACTGTAGCCATACAATTAGACCCACGTTTCATAAGACGAAAAGGACAGACATTGGAGACGTATCAACAGGAAATGAAACTCAAAGGTCAAAGCAAAGACACTGGGATGTAGGTTGTGGATATGTTTATATCTTCCAAAGTAGCTTCATCAGCAAGATCTTTTTAACATTTGGATCAAGTAATTGTGCTTTCCACTTTTCCGATGTAACACTAAGTACTATCCGAAAATCTATGATAAGATACCAAAGTCACAACTGCCAAATCAAATTCTATATAGTGGCCAGCCAAGCTCGGCAAGTTTGATTACGGAGTATAGTTAATATCTTCGATCAGACCAACGCAAGAAGTCGTGGTTTCCTCCCACCTGAGGAAAAAGTTGGCTCACAAGGTCATATATAGCATTGGATGTGCAGAATTACTGCATGAACTAAGACGTTGGAGGCCGCGTTCCAATATCAAAGTTTACATGCGCTGACAGTAAATTTCCCCAACCAGTCACCTGATTGTGTGGTTTGCGTTGTGAAAATGCAAATGAGAAATTATATTCTAAACTAATTTATTTGTTGTAACATTCGGATCACGGGGATAACCTTTAACATAATTGGCTCATTTCAAAGATGACACTCTGTACTGATGCCAATGTTGTATTCGAGTCCATCACAAGTCCTTTTACAAGTCCCTTCACAAGGCTAGTCATAGAGCAATGACAAAGGAATGCTTTTGTTACAGCTCATTGCGTAGCTTGTGAATTGGCTTAAGACTGAATGACTTGTGATCGACTTTCAGGGACGTGCAGGGACTTGTGATGGACTGGAATATACTGACTGATACACATAACAAAATGAAACTGTCTATCCTACCTGCTCAGTACACAGAACATTTAGGTCGAAACTGCAACATTATTTGGGCACGCACAACGATTAACAAATTGAACACTTTGCTTATCACTCAAAAAAAGCGATTCACACTTGCGCCTTGTCTCACTCTCGGGCCCACACTGCACGCCTTTTTGCACGTTTAGGCACCCTCACTGTTACCGACATCAACAACTTACACACTGGTATCTTCATGTTAAAGTACATCAATAATCTTCTCCCCAGTACGTTTTCTTCGTACTTTGCATCGGTCAATGAAATCCACGGTTACTCCTCTAGATCCCATACCAATATGTTTTTTTCCCTTCCCTCGCACCGTCTACTCAATTAACACCCTTCGTTTTTTCGGTCCCCGTTTATGGAATACCATTCCCGGTAACATCAGAACGAAATCTTCCGTAGGCCAGTTTAAGACCTCTTATTAAAGAGCCCTCCTTTCCCATTATGTAACATAGCTTTAATCTTCTTCTGTACTTATGGTTATTATATCCTTTTTTAAATTTTATTTTAGTCGTCATCAAATATTACAATTCTTGTAACTTTTTGCTGTCAGCTTTTGTCATATCTTTTATCTTTTGTCCGTCCTGTGTTTTGTCTCGTAGTTTGTCGTGCTGTTGTTTTTGTTTTGTCTTTTGTCTTAGGCCCCCCCCAAAGTCTCTGGTTTCTGTGTATAGAACGCGCGTCGCCATAGACCTGCGCATCGGCAAAATAAAAAAAAACGATAAAAACGATATCCAAAAGCTGCCAAACTTGCTTAATCGACCGGAATCCCGCTACTGCGGTTGAGTAATATGTACAGTTAAGGAGTCCCTGTAATTCCCCATACATTTAGTTGGGCACTCGTTTCCAGCTGATATCATTTCTGAATTATGTGCATTTACATCTGGGAACCAAACAAGGTGGTCTTATGTCCTGTGTACATGTACAAGCTGAAAATGCTTTTAAACAGTAAAAGTGCTGGGGCAGTCTATTTTTATGTTGGTAGCACCAGAGTTACGTGCGCATGTAGTCTAGTCGCGATGGACATCGCGCGTTATTGTACACGTAGGCCTACATCATTTCCAGTAAAAAAGTGAGGGTAAAAAAAACAAATCCGCGTCGCCCCACCACTTTTGGAGCCAGGTCCTGACCAGAAACTGGAGACTTTTTTTGACTTTAAGGGCTGTTTTTACAAGCCTCTGATCATTCAACAACCTCATGGTCTTTTTCTTTTCTTTTATCATTTGTGCATGGACTACTTTTCTTTATCTTATCATAAGTTCTAATGTTCTTTTCTTTTCATTAAGTACATGTATCTGAAAAAAAAAGTTATTTACATCCACTTTGTTAATTTCAATGTACCAAGTTTCTTTAACTTCTATGTACTTTCTTAAGCTTATCCATTGTGTCAAATTCTACGTACCTTCTTCCCTTAATTATCAACGTATTTTCCTTCGAAAAAGAGAATGGAATAAACGTTTTCTTGAATTGAATTGAATTGAATTGAATTGAAACTGTCGCGTTAACAGGATTGTTCAGTTTACCTCGTTTTTAGAATAAAGAACTCGATTTTAAATTGAAAACTCGTATTCCTAGAGGTCTAGACAACATGACACCATTAGTCTACAGTCTGTAGGGTTTCTCGTCTACTTTAACTTCATCAATTAATTGGTTGGATGATAAATGTGCCTATTAAGGACGTGTGTTTATCCCCTGCCGAGCTGTACACATGTAGGACATTATGGATATAAACGAGCGTTGACAATTATTAACTAGTTTGGTTGTGTAAATCTGGTCTCAAGATATCAAACCTGAGCCCCTGCAGTCCCTTTGATATTATCCGTCCTAATGCTTTCATCTTTCTGACTTCTATTTGTCGGGTTCCTTTTCTCTTTCTACAGTGACGCACATACATGTAGTTTGCCAAAAACAAGATTGAAATAACGAACTGCAATGTACGACCAAACTTCTAGGCTTTAACAACAAAGAAAACTGCAGCGCCAAATTAGAACTGTTTTTCAAAGGTACAGTCGTGAGCCAGAAAAAGTTTTCCGCATGCAGGTACTTTTGTGTCTTATCTTTCATTATAGAGACAAGCACAGCACATTCCCTGCTGGCGGTTTATTCTTGAAGGTAAGGTATTTTGGGGCAAAGTCATGATGCAGAAAGCTGGGAGACGAAACAGACAAACCTGAATGATAAGGGTATTAAGAAACGACTTAAAAGACAGACAGCAATATCAGACTGACAAGAGGAATCGTGCCTTCCAATGTTGATCACAACTTCAAGTGCACATGCTACATCAATCATTCATATAAACCTCTTGAGATTTCTTCTGTCTACCCTGCATCAGTATCCGCCCTTTGGTTGCGCGGAGTACCGTATCGAGTGGTTTGCATGTGTTCACAATCTCTGTAGCGCTTGCTATACGCTCGTGGTGAGCCTGCATAGTCTGCTTGCATGCTTGCAGCCAGGAAGGTAGACGTTCATTGGGTTAACACAGGAAGTTATTATCCTTTCCTCTAACAGACCTATGGAGGGTATTTTATTGGTCTTGATCGATATAACTAAGTGAAGAGAGTGGAAATGGAGATACTGCTACTTTCACCCAAGAGACGACCATGTGGGACCAGCAATGAGACCAACTGACTCATGTTACTTCCAAAACGCCCAAAATGAAAACACTTCTGTCTGAACTTAATGCTCAAATTTTGTTTGTTCGAAATTCATGACCTTTTTCAGGAGAGTCAATGGAGTTCTGTAATCAATATAACTTTCACTTTTTAAGGCAATATAGTGTCCCGGTGAAAAAAAAGCGGCACCGGTAACTAAACTGATCAACATGAGTGAAGTATAACTCATTATAAGTCGTTAAGGGGCTGCCTGTCACACAAACGTTGCAGAATATTTGCCAAGTCACGAGTTTTCATCCATTATCTAAAGAGGACGAGAAGCCTGAAGTAAATACTGATTCTCAAGCCGTCTGATCAATTTGTCTGCATTTTTAAGGTAACACATATACCCCAACCGATATAGGTTCACAGCCAATCTAATTTCCCTGTCTGGGTGGAAGGGGACTTGTTAGGTATTTTCCACATTTAAAACCAAACTTCTGGGCAGCATAACCTACCCATTTTCAAAGCTTGTCATTATATCGCCTAATCAGAAACCCCGATATACCAAGAAAATGGGGCGTGATATGGCGTCAGTTGCGTGATCAGTATAGGCCTACTTGTGTAAAAATAAACCATCGGTGCAAAATTACTGTTCCAGAAACAAAAAACTGCAGACAGCCTGCTGACTACTGCAGACAGCCTGCTGACTACAAGGAAGAGATTTTGAAATAGGAAAGTTAGAGGACCTGAAGTTTCAATACTTGCAGATATGATTATTTAAGAGTTTTCTATAGAATTGGAATGTTGAACTTTTCGATAGAAGGGAAGGTCAGTCGTATCTCCGACCCCCCCGACCCATCTTGTCCAATATGGTTTATGATGGAACATGCAGATCACGGTTACGTTGCAAAGTAGTGCCAATGATAATATCAAGGGTTAACCGGCAAAAAAAGCATTTGCCATCTACAGCTTGACGTTTGAATCGGCCCCGACCCAAAATGACACTGTGCTTAGCGAAGCAGTTATTCCAGAAATTCCTGATTTTCCCCGATTCATTTTTTTCTTTGCCACAAATGTGTACTGGTTCCTTGATATCTGGAAATAGCCCAATCGCTGATTTGGGTGGCGTAACATGATATCCCGGCCGTGAGAGATTATAAGTTATCAAGACAGGGTTAGAGTTGACGATTATCCCTTACGATAGTGGTTTCGAGTGTTCACTCACTCCCAACATTGAACCATTTCCCATATGGTTTTCTAGATGTTTTTGGCATTGCCAACTATAACTTACCCCATTAAAGGTAGAATTTACAAGGATGATGAGATACCTAAACTGCAATGGTTTATGTACACTGTGCACAAAGGTAAGATTGATACTCACTGGTTCGCGCTGTATGGCGATAGATCGCTGTCGGTCGAAAGTGTTACAAATACACTGTCCACCAAAAATATAAATGCGCGAAATCATTAGCATAGTGTTACTGTCCGTGTAGTCCCGTCATTTTGACTGCCACACAAACGACCAACAAAATAATGCAGAGTGTTCTTGAACTTATACAGAACAAGTTGCTGGAAAAATACATAAACACGTAGGCTTATGTCTGACGCGATTGGTCGATCTGCATAATCGCTCGATCTTCGCACAATTTGTTAATAATTCTGCTACCAGCCAATTCGCCCATTCTTTTTTAATTCACGGTTGTCAAAGATTGCGTCACTTAACTTCGGAGATTTCATGCAGGATCGACCAGTCGCGCAGAGTGATCGGGCGATCGTTCAGATCGGCCGCTAAAATACGGATCTACGGAACCTTTTTTCACGTAAACGTTGGCCATCCTTCACCAAGTTCACATTATCACAGTAAACAGTGACAAAACGCCAGGCTATCTATTACAGAACAAGCTGAAATCTAGGCTGACAGTCAAGACAACTTTCGTACACCTTAAAGGCACGATAATAAGTGTTACAAGTTGAATATCACACATGAAGACTATCGCTTCTTGTAACATGCGCCTTGTGCAATTCATAGCTGTGATTACTTTAGTTCAAATGAAGATTAATTTTCGAAGTGCATGCCTTCCAAAAAGTAATGCCAATATCATCTCACAGGTGATTGTCTTTATTTAAACTGACTTCAGCTAAAGCTGTCCATTACATTCAGGGTGAGGAGAAAAGTGCAGTGTCTTTTCTTGAGAAAACACGCTGTGTCAACATCTACAGCTTAAATGGCGTAGCTTTATTTTGAACCTAAGCCGTGACAGGCAGCATTGTGGATGATTTTAAAGTACAGACCATCTTCTGTTTTATGTTGTGCTAAATTAAAGGATTACTTATCTGTTCGGTGAAAAATAGTGCATTTATTTTTACCAAATTGTGTCAGCATGAAAAGACACCTGGTTCAATGTAAAAAATTAACGGGATTTCCCAAAGTGATGAACGCACACAATTTCAGTCCTATACGGATTTTTTTTTCGGCTCAACTGACAGACCAATCTTTGTAGCTAAATCTGTTTTCAGTCTGGTAAAGCCTTTAAACGAAACGATGTGTGCCACTTCATGTGTTGTCTCCGTATATATTATCGATCAAATCTGATCCCCATTTGCAACAAGATTGACAAATCCAGAAGCAAACAGAAGTTCGCAGAAAGGTGCGAAGAAAAACCCGAAAGGGAGAAAGGGAGACTTGATGAAAATTCCACGAACAGTTTGAAGCTGAAGGAGAAAAGAGCGAACTTTATAAAACAACCATGGATTACTTCAAACGTTTTTAAGAAGAAGTACAAGAGAGAACTATGGACACAAAGACAAATGTCGTAATACTAACAGCTAAATAAATAAAGTACAAAATAATAGTAGAAAGGCCAAAGCTGAAGAAAGATCATTACCAAGAATATCGAAGAACAAATTGTGTACAACGTTGCAAGGTATGGAAGAGCTATGTAGAGCTTGGTAATGCAAGGTTATCGTCGTGACTACATGCTATGTAAGAGAACAGTCCTGAATCGTCCGTTTTCAGTATGATTCTACATACACCCTAGGGGGTAGGGTTAACCAGAAAAAGGGGAGCTTAATATATTCTGGATATGTTGTGAAATAACAGCTACTGCCATTCTATATTTCCAAAGATGAATGGGCTTTCCTAATGTTGAAAATGAAAGCAGCGAAGACGGAAGGCAAAGGGAAAACCATGGGAAATTTTACCATCATTTCTACAATGCCTTTGTAGGAAGGGCGTAGAGACATTTAACGAAGCTAATAAACTGTACAGAGATCTGGAGATATACCAGATAATTTAGGGTCAATACCTTCGTAACTATTAGTAGAGCTGCCAATATCGTGATCGCCAGATCCAAAGAAGTTTAATTTAACATTCTAAAAGTATTTATGCAGGTACAAAAATATAGGATTACTGCAACCACTGAAAAGAAACTAGTTAAGCCGGTGGGTAGGGTTCATAAAACTAGAGATGGCATCTTTTTAAGGGTAATGATTGAGCAAAGGATACAATTGAGACAGATCTTTATGTGCTTCTCCCGCATTGGAGCTCTGCATCAGTTAAAACACATGAAACTCATTGAGGTAATGTAAAGTAACTGAATTCCGCGACATGAAATTGTAGAACTCTAGTCATGAAGGGCGATGATATGCCTACAGGGTATACACTTCCAAAGTAGACAGAGGAGCGGATATGTGGGCCTTACGTCAGTGAGGGAGGGGGCACAATAGTCTTTTCTTAAAAAAAATCCTCGTCTTGAGAAAAGAAACCCTAAGCTGTCTTTCTGGACTAAAAACCTGGATACGTCACTGACAGTGTGCAATGTTTTGACGTTAACCTACTTTAGAAAGGGGAACCGACTGTCATTTCTGTTGTTACTTTTATTGTCAGTTCTATTTTCAACCGATGAAAATAATTCATTATAAAGTTCCTACTAATTTCGTGAGGGGGACTTTTAACTCTTATTTGCAGTAATTGGTCTGTCTCTTTGGACTCTGCCTCAGCCGTTTGGCGAACCTTCCTACAAGTTAATGATGTACACGTACATAAGAAATGCTATGTGGTTTTTGCTCTTATGCTCTACATTTATAGAACATCTCATAAATGAACTCCTTACGAAGAGTGTAAAGGAATCAACACCACTAAATGTTTAGAAATGAAGACTGTAAAGGGCCGGACTGATTCAGAAGCATATTCTGAACAGTAAAGTTGTAGCGACCTTGGATATGAAGACCGTACAAAACGACAACAGTGAACCATAACTTTCTTATAGATTTCTTGGTTAGCGAGAAAGACATCAAATTTAACCTGACCCAATATCTATGCAGGTTTTACTTCGCAGAGTGAAGTTAAACTCATGGTTTTCGGAGGGTCTCTTCCACAAGATAATCATATTACGTGTACATGTACTTTGATATAGGCCTATGCAGAGACCACGCCGTATAGGCTATCCCACGTTTGTTACTAAAACAACTTCCAATCATGCCCGAGCATTTATTCGGCCTCTTACAGGTTTTATTTCTTGTACACACAGTCTATGTGTACCCCATACAGTTATCTAAAAAAAAAACACACACACCCAAGTGTGTAT
>NW_019091481.1:302776-333326 GCF_001949145.1 Acanthaster planci | reverse complement strand
CATATGTTTTGTACACAGTTGTCAATCAGGGAACCTCTGTCAATTGGGGACCTTATTGTCCTCTATTGTTCAAGGTCCCCAACTGAATGCAGAAACAAACTCACTAACACTCAAGTTGGTGTGCGGGTGGTAATGGTGTAAGGGATATGTACTCGGCATAGAATCTGTTTTGAAGTGTAAAACTATTAGATATGTTTTCATTGTACCAACATCGCACAGACAACTCTTACCGCAGGTCCCAGACTACAATATTTCTGACGACAACAAAGGGTTCATTAAGCGGAGACTTCAGGGCGATAATGCAAACCTGCGGCCTATTTAAAGCAATCAATACAATGTACATGTACTGATTAGAGCCCATTTGTAATGCAAACAATTATTTGTTCGTACTAAAGCATATGTAAATGCGGAAAGTACAAAGACATTCCAGGATGTTATTGAACGACGGCAATCCGTTTTGAAATTTTGGAATTTAATTTAGTTTTGAATGAAATTAATTCATACAAATTCCTGAAAACCAAAATCAAGACGTTTGTCTTCGTGGGGCTCCTTTACTTCGAATTGTAAAAACAACCCCAAGGAATGAATAGAACGCTGTAGGATTTCTAGCTGCGATTATCCAAATACTTCGATTGAATTAGCGAGATTTTCATTCTTGAAAAAATGCTTGTGTGCCCCTGTTTGGCACGTTTCCTGCCCTAGGCGGATCGTATCCGTGAGGACCATGCGAGATTAACTCCCATGTCGACATTGCCTTGGGGGACGGAGCAAGTTAGAGGCCGTATGACTGTGACCTGTGTCTCTACAGATACGTAGAAGACCGGAAAAAACCCAGAGATATTCTAGGCTCAGGAATTGGGTTAGGACAGGAAATATACACGGGCTCCCTGTGAAAGAGTTGTCTGTTGAAAATTTCCCTTTAATTTGTATTACTTATTGGTCCGTTCCAGACTGAAATTCATCGATGTCTTGTTAACGTGACATGTTAACCAATATTTTCTGTTTCTACACTTCATCTCTCGTCTGTTATCAATTGATTTCAAAATAATGGACACGCCTATATCAAAGAGCAGTGAAAGTGATATATAATTCCAAAGAACTCCACAAACGCACATTACTGGTGTTCCTAGTTCACACAGAACAACAGCATGAACAACTTTTCTACTTATTATTATCAATTTTACATAATTAATTAAAATGACAAATAGAAAACGGTGCCTGTGTTCGTATTTCGGCATACTACTGACAACTGTAGCAAAGATTCAAAGTGCAAAATATAGACCGATTGCGTCCGCTAGATCACGTGATCTATAAAGGGTGTAAACCACGGACGTGTATAATAAAATCTGGACTCGCAATGCCCTTAATCAGCTTATAGAGTCATTGAATCCACTCGCGGCCATTTTACCGAGCCAAATACAAAGCTTTCCTGGTAATGCCCGCCTTTTTTCTTCCTGACGTCAATAGTAGGGAGCCAACCCACGCCTTTGTATTCGGCTCGGTAAAATGGCCGCTGGTTTGCTTCTTTTTCATACAAAGGCGTTGCAAGTCCAGGTTTTTCATATACGTCCGTGGTGTAAACCCCACAGCAATGTGTGTTTTTTGTGTGTTGTTTACAAACAAAGCCGATTTACGGTATAGTAGGCCTACCCAGAACATCAGTGTAGAACGTTTTCGAACCCCTAGGAAAGATAAGTTATTAATTTTCAGAAATTTAAAATACAAAACTGCTTCAGATTGATGCTGATTGCAGCAACATGGACATATAAATAAAAAGTTAGAGATCCTGACGTTTCGATCCTTGCAGATGCTTAATAGAAATGTTGCCTTGAACATTCTGCGAGGAACAGAAATGCCTGGCCTCGAAATTTTCATATCTAAAAATCAATAATTCGGCACTATGAACTGTCCTTCACAATGACCGACGAAGCCTCCAGACTATTTGCTCTTGATGGGCCGATAATCTTCTTAACATAAGACAACTAATCAGAAACTCATTTAAGGCCAGTGCATACTTAAGTGCGGAGCAAGTTAGAAGTCAAAAACATTTGCGGTAAAGTCCGTCACAGATGTAACTCGTTTACCTTTTTCAAATTCCCAGAGCGAATGTTTGACGTGGCGACACAAATTCGTATTTGTGGCGGCCGCCTTTGTGTCGCATGTAACCTTCCTTCGGGACTGTAAGTTCGTAATTTACCGTCTTGAATACATCAACACGTAACACTAGCCTTCACACAGGTCAAAGAATGAGAAAACTTAGGACATCTTGAATTTTGTACGAACATGTCTTAACATCATACAACCAGTCGGCGACGGGAAGGGAAACCGCATCGTCTTAATTCATCATTGATTGATCTCGTGGGGGTGTCTTAACTTGGGTGATGCTTAAAAAGCATCATCGCAAATGAGCCATAGATATCCAGATGTCTTAATATTCAAGTAATTGTGAATGTGGTTCTGGTACAGTATGTAGCAAGTACAGTTCCAGGTATGCAGAAGGCAGAATAATGAAGGCCGTAATTGCTCGTACATGGCAAATTGCCCCGTGTGACGTTTCCCTTTTATAGGGTTAATTAGTCACTGGAAAAGCTACGATAAATATTTCAAACGGAATCAACCTGTAATGACGATATTTCGAATGATTTCAGGTAATTGTGACCCACGCCGCATTTATGCAAAGGGTCCGCCTGGAATGGTGGGATGAGACTATTACAAGTCAGGTTAGTCTTCGGGAAAGTTGTGAATTCTATTTAAAGTTATTTTTTCTCTCAAGAAAAACGCTGTATCCTAGCTTCAGGATTGTCCTGCAGACATGCAATTATAGTTTAAAACCTAAATTTGACTCATTTTTAACTGACATACTACTACGCTTATCGGCATAGTAGGAATTAATAAAAATATTTCGAAAAAGCTTAAACTGGTGTTTGAATCTGCAGTAATTAACAATAACGTGAATGACCATGATATTCAGCAATTTCACAGCTTATCAAATTGTTTCATTGACCTCTGTTTTTATACTCGTTCCTGGGACAATGACAGCATTTGCTGGTACAGTGCATATCGTAAATTCGTTCTACACTGAAGTTCAAGTGTACTATTGTGCCCTTATATAGAGAGGCAGGTATTAGAAATTATTACCAGAGGATTATGTCATTCCCTAGAAAAACTAGGACAGTATCACTGTCCAACAAAATGAAAATCGAATTCAAGCTATCTTTTATCATTAACCCTGATCAGTGGGTTGGTCTAGTTTTGTTATCAATCCTAATTCTCCACGGGACATACACTATCGCAGGAGACTGTGTATAACGATACTTCTCTGGTGGTTCAGCACCTGTAGGCCATAGGCGTTAATGTACATGGTGAACTCGGTCTCACGCTTACAAAACTCTTATAGGAAAATAAATGAAGCACTTCTATTCCTCCGGTATTAGTATAATGCTATAGTCGATAATCATCTCTGAACACTTATTCTCATGTTGCACTCTGTGACTCCCCTTGAGGGTTTAGACTTCACAAAGTTGAAAATGGCATTTCAGTCTCCCATTCTTTGGAGAGGCGCTGCTGTTCACATAAAAACCACAATTCAGGCATACTAGCGATTCACATTGCTTTCAATCATGGAAATCAATGTCCCTCTTTTTCAGAAAAGATTTAAATTGATCACGGAATGTTACTCCCCTCTCGTAATATATGCTTGAAAGGCTAATAACTGAAATGCATGCATGCGTAGCTTGCCGGGTCGAGTTGTGGCAGGCTAGTGTAAGATTCAATTGACACGCTTCACTTCTATTAACGAATACAAAGTCACGAGAGCACCTGCATATGCCTAATTGAACGACACCTGGAAAATCTCGTTGAATATCACAGTTTCCGCGACGGCAGATGATATGACCCCCTCCCATTAAAAAATGTTACCACAAAACAGACATCAGAAAGTAACCGGAAAAGGTGGCAGTTTTCAAGAATCTCTGCATGTGGTATGTATGATCCGTTGATGAGAATGGAATCAAACACGAACTATTTCACAGTCCCCCATCCTAATAAACAGCCTTCAAACATCCATTCTTACTCGTTATGCCGGTACTCTGCCGGACTTTGCTTATACATCACATTTCACGTTCTTGTCATTATTTTTTTTACACAAAAACTACTTCAAAAAATGAAAGGGATGTAACATCGAGACCCACGAAAGGTGTTAAATAGATGACAAACGTTTCAGTCGAAAAACTAGGGATCAAACTATGTTTTAAGAAATACAAATGTTATTGGTCTTCAAATCGGTCTAGCTAGGTATGTGGTCTCTCTATATGCCTTTTAATGTATACATATCACTGTATGATTTGATTGAGATCTGCTAATAACCAATTAAAATAAAAACACAGAAATTAAACTGAAGGAAAAAGAACTTCCCTCAAACAAGCTTTTGCTAATAAAAAGAGTAAAAACCATCCGTGAGAAGTTAATTAACCAGCACGGTTGTAGAATTATCCACTGAATCTGTTGCCGATCAAAATATAATTTAATATTCCACAAATCAACCTGTGGACAATTGCTAAAGAGGAATATATGTACGAGTTGTTCAAATTTTAAAGTCCAACCTAATGGAGACGCCTTAAATAATAAACGGAGATCTGAAATATACACGTATACTGTGTAATAGGTAGGAAATGTGGGAGGTTGTCTGGTAATAAGCAGATCATTGGCATGGGCTAACATGGGCTAACCTCTATGATATCCTACAGACATGCATGGGGTCACCACTCTTCCGCATTTAAGCCTTTCATGCAATATACTGTCCGAACTTCAAGCAATACCCGAACTACTGTCCGAATCTCCCTTATTTTAAATCGACGTATCCCCTACTGACGTCATGACGCAAAATTTGTTATAAAGGAAAGGTAAATTTCTGTATAGACATTCTCAACAAAATGTAAAATGGCAAAAGGGAATATTGCCGATTTCTGAGCAGTGAACGTAATATATTACCGCTCCGATACGAGAAGTTTAAAACTAGCATCAGTTTCTACTCAGCTTGTGTTTGGCTAGAAAATGTTGTTCATTGTGTGGCTTAATTTAAATGTGCAACTCACCACGAAGAATTAAGTGTTAGGTCTCAAAGACTAGACAAAGCAAAACAGCAACCTTTAAAGAACTCGTATGACTGCAGTACATCCCTGAATTCTAGACCAACTTGTAAAAGAAAAGTTCAAATGATTTACATTACCACTGAATTCATTGATGGCGTGGTCTGAGGCGCCCAGAGCCAGAACGTGCGCAGCGTTGCAACAGAATGAACTATGATGTGGCAAGGAAACTAGTCGCCTCCGAAAGCTGCGAGGGGAGAGTTAGGTCTAACGCTGCAGTCCAGGTTGAGATCTCCAAAGCAACTAACCAGCAGTAGCGACTACAGTGTGCGTAGTGTGTCACTACGCTAGTTTACGCGTCTGAGGGGCTGTACAAATTTCAAACTAAAGAGGGCGCGTGTTCAGTCGTTTGTTTAATTCAGCGCCTCATAGGGAAAACATGCCTAATTTATTTTTCAGGGAAAGCAGTAGTCTTTTTTTCTGGAAAAGTATGACAGTTGGTTAATAAATCAGTTTCTTTTAACCTAAGCCTGTTCTTAGAAATTTTCCATGCAAACCAATTAGTATTGACTGCCGCATGGCAAAGAAATCCTGCTAAAAGCGTGTTCCATCAACACGCAATGTTTTCGGACTTCATTAGACTGCAAGACGGACATGTCTTTCAGGCAGCTGTGTCTTAACCATTCTAATTTTTTTTTCTTCAGAAAAGATCTATTTACGGTTTTTCACACCTTTACCATCCAGTTGCTTTAATCTCGATAGTGGTAATAACTAACATCTCGTCATCACACTATGTCTATTTTGTGGGGTGGAAACTTTTACCCGGAGTAATTAATGATTCATCTTTCTTCTCATGAAGTGTTACTAGCGCATAACTTGACGTCAAAAGCCAATACAGGATTACAGTTTCGTTTGTTATGCATTCATCCATCCGTCAATCCGTCGTTTACTGTCGACTTCCTACACACTGTCTACTGCAGAATCCTTGTCACAGACTGTCCATAAGAATTGTAAGAAGTCACTCTCATGATTGAAAAGAAAAGGGTACCAGTCTGACAGCGTTTTAAACTTTCCTCTAAACGGAGATAACGTGATAGAGATTACTTTAAACCGGAAGGAATTTTACTACAATCGTCGAACAACATCTTGGAACAGGGTCATTAAAATTCCATTGCATACCGGCATCCATATCAGTGTTAATTTTACCTTGCATCTATGTCTGTCGCAAAAGCCCTATGACATCACTTGATGTGATTGTGTCAAGAGGTTTTGTCAGATTTTACTGTACTAAATTTTCCTCTGGTCCACTCCAAAAATCTGAATTGCAGATGACGCACGTCTTTCAGCCGGAGTAAGAAACATGATGCCAGTTTTCGATATCGTAACAGCAAACAGGTAGATTTTGCTGACGGCAAATTCCTTCGTATAGACTAATTTTGACACTATTTGCGTGCTGAATTGTCAAACCTGATGACATCGTTGGCTTTTTACGCCACTTAAACAAATTAAATTCCCATCATTATTAAAATTATTCGAGGATATAGTGGCAAGGCCTCGTCAACTTTCTCTGCACAAGGACGTTAATTCAAGGTGAAAAACAGTAGGTAATAGGTGAACTAATAAAAAAAATACTGCATATCAGCGCATTAGCGGATGGGGGGCGTGTCTCCTCCCTAAAAGATGACAGTATTATTTACGTTAAAAATAATAAAAAGAAAGCAAGATTTAGGACCTTTCATGGTCTTTCCCTCTAAGAGTTCGTAAAAAGACTCCAAATATACCTCCACCTCTGAGAAAGACCACAAAAGGTTGTATAAAGAAATTCCCACTTTTGCCCCCCCCCACGGGCCTACTTTATATCTCAAAAAAGATATACAAGTAGCATGGGATTACCTCTCTGATTAAAACTGCTGTGCTGGGTCAGCATTTCGTGTCGGGAAATTGTTTGAAATTAATGAATATATATAGGGTTCGATCGTTATTGTTGATAAATGGGACGGTATGACGCATATTAAAACATTTTGGAAGGGTGTCCTTCAATGGGGTGCAAATAATGCTTGTCATAATCGCCAGTCTCTAAATTTGAACAGATCCAATCTTTATGAATTCTAAGTTGAAGCACCAACTACCTTAAGTGCAGTTAAAATAATTATTGCCTTTAAATAATTGCAGCCACCGGCCCCCAAAAGGGAGAACCAGTCAGCCAATTTAGAGCTGGTCCTCGTCGTTTATTAATAATAAAACTGATCTATAAAAGGCAATGGGAACCAGTCAAGCGATATATTTGGAGTTGGTGCCCGCTGTTGATAAATACTTCATAGCGGCTGACTTACGGCTAGTGACCAGTTTCAGTGTTTATACCAAGCCACGAAATATACACCTTTCCTAAAAAAGACCAAATTCTTACTTAAAAGGAACTTTACCTTCGTCTCTATTGGTTACAAGTTACAGCAGGTGCTTTTGGTTAAATGCAGTGACCTTAATCGGACGATTTAACTGATTGAACTTCCAAACATGTAAGAAATTCCATTCACGAACAAGGCGATTAATTTATACCTCAAACAAATATTAACTTTTTATCATGCTAAAATATAACGAGGAGGACTACTATTTTAAGGACTTTTCTCTACTGTGTGTAAGTTAAGTTGCAGCTACCGAGTACGAAACTATCATCTTTATTCCTCTATATGTTCGTAAGTTTTGTTCATGAAGATGGTTTATCATTTGTTTTGAACAAATCTTAAAGGCGTGATAGATCGAGATAGTCTGAGCTAACTAATTTACAACCGCGAAAATAACCTTCCGGGCAAGTTGATAGTTTATCCAGCTCGCATTACAACTTTGCGTATCATGTTATCCAATCATTTTCGAACATAACTTGATATTTTTCGGGTTTTTTTTTTACTTCTGTCCTGACTAAGATGTAAAATACCCATTGCCAATCGACACAAAACGACTCCAAACGAAATGTGCTAGAATGAAACGACTGAGCATATGGACATTTTAGTGTGACTTCAAAAGCTGGTAAGGTGAGATACCTTCCTTGCCAAGAGAGCTGGAAGGACCTTTATGTTTCCAAGCCAACTGCCTGGGACCATTTCATACCTTCTGACAAATAGTTGATTCAAATTCCAGAAGAAATTTGATCAAGGAGGTAATGCGATTCGTCCATATTCAGAAAAAATCACTTACAAAAAACATATAGCGAAAAGTAATCCATATCGGTGGTTTTCTCATCGCCCGTCGCTTCATCTCTCGAGAAATTCTTTCACTATGAATGAATCCCAATAGGGACTTTTTTTTTCTCAACTGAAGGAAGCTACTGCACTCTTGGGAGTTGAAAGTTGTACATTGGGGAATGACCAATAGAGGCTTATGTGTAACCACATACATAACACGACCTTCGAAAGCGAAGCGAATTAACGCCACGAAATATCACAACGAAATGAGTTTAACTTTCGCAATCTCTCATCACGAATATTGATACCGTGCACGATACGGGGCCGATGGGTACCCCCCCCATATCCAATCCCTATACACACTCTAGACTATTGTTACCTAACACACACACCCTAAAAGTCTGTAAAGAATTCCTGAGATTCCGATCAAACAATGACCAACACAATCCCTATACACGCTCTAAACTATTGTTACCTAACTCATCCCCCCCTTGAAGTCTGAAAAGAATTCCTGAGATTCCGATCAAACAATGACCAACACCAAGGCGGGGGAGGGACTCTCCGCCCCATATCTTGCATCATATGCGAATATTTGATCTGACGTCACATTTTTGGTATCGACATATCATTTCCGCAACTTATAGTTATGTATCTTAGTTGACATGCCCATTGTCAAGGGATGTGTACCTAGACTTGGTATTTACATAAAGTACTCCTCGAAAAGTAAGTCTACGGCCACAGTTTTCGCTCGTCAACAAATCCCGCAAGAGACGAAAGTCTCAAAATGTTCGTCAAATATTTGTGAAAAAACTTACATCAACGTTGACTACAAAAGCCCACTTCAGTTTTTCTCGACGGGAGAGCAAATGCGAATTGGTCACCTCAAGTTCCCCATTTGCAAATTTTCAAAAGGTTGGGAAACTCTGCCGAATTTCCCAATATTTGGCGACATCAAATTCGCTTTCTTGGTCGCGTTCGGTGTCGCACAGAGTATAAATCGGCGATTAATTTGACGATTTCTTAACTCTGCATGATGACATTATTTGCCGTCCTAAAGTCGTATTCGTCACCTGGTTGCCGCTGCCGACTGTCACGCTCTATGGACCAAGCACAATATGGCTGTCTCCACAGTCATGCAACATCGCGCCCAGTATCCAAATGGCTTCGTGCTGCTTTCTCTAAAGGCAAAAGACAGTGACGACTTCATAAAGAGTGTTTGGACAACTTGTTGAAAGTCTGCAATTGTATTTGAGCTTCAGATTGGAAAAAAGCGAATTTGATGTCGCCAAATATTGGGAAATTGGGCAAAGTTTCCCAGGTGCTTAGCCATTGATTTCTTACTCCACTACAAGACTTGGTAAGGAGATGGAATTGCAGTACAAGCTGAAGAAACCACTGCTATGCATAATTGAACTGATGACGTATGGAATACTTCTTTAAAACAAGAACCCTAATTATCAAACGTGAAATTATCCAAGGACATAAAAACGTCCAAAAGCCCCAGTGCACCTTTGATCAGCTGACACTATATTTCCCCTTGAACTACGCAACCACGTGACCACATTTGGTGTCACAGAAAAATACGTTCTGATGATTTCCAGAATTTTTCATGCTTGAAACATTGTCGTCTGAAATCATTGACCTCAAACATCCATCGCTACACGTGCATGAAGCTTTCGAACAGTAAATTCCAGCTATGTGTCTGCATGCTTTTTGAGAGAGGACTCGAGAGCGGTACTGCATGTAATTTGTTTTCTACCTAGCTTATGTGTTTACATGATGTCAAACACCATGGATGTCGCTGTAAATAATTGCAAGACTATATCGACGGCCTCATAGATTCTTCTGTTAGGGGTTACACATTGCTCAAATTAGGTATTTTCTAAGAGATAAAATTTTGTTGAAAGGTCACTTGTTTGAAAACATCTTTCTAGAATGTGTATATTTAAGGAAGGTCGTTAAGCCTTTCTCTAGTGTGACAGAATAAATAGTCTCTCAGACTTAAATCACTATATTTGCCTATAGCCTAACAACCTTAACCTCTGAATTTATTAGTGTTGTGAAACCGTCCTAACTGAAAGAGACAGATTTCACCAACTTTTTTTGAAAACTTCAAGTGATTTTTTTAGAACAGGATTTTGGGCCTCCTGTCTTTGACACTGTGGTAGTGGACTGCTTCATTTAAACCATGTCTTGGTTATACATGGATACATGTATATTTTATTATTCTGGACGAGAAGATATGTCTTTTGAGTATATGTCTTTTCCAAGGTATGAATTTTGCGAGCCCCGGGTAGTAAGTCGAAGAGTTAGTAACTGGGTCGGTATCTTATATCCAGGCGTGCATAGGGTAACAATATTGCACATGTTGACAGTCGATGCAGGTTTTTATGCCTATGATATCCAGTCATTATTACACTCTTGACAGGTTGTTGAATGCTGAGCCAATATATTGTGTTTACCTTTTCAGCAAATGAAATGTTCGTATTTGTGCATAATTCCCCTTAAGGTTTCTGCCCCTTGATAGATTTTCTGTTAGTTGAATAAATAGCCGGACAATTTAATATAGATTTCATTATGTAGTCAAAGTTGAGAAGTTTACCGAACGTGAGTGGAAAAGGACCACGAAATCCAATAAAAAAACCAACAAAAGTTGAAAAGGAAGTAAAAATATTATTGTTTGCTGGATAAACGTGGTTGGGAATTTTCATTTAAACAATAGAAAACACTGTATCCTAGGACGCCGTAAAACGGGGAAAAATTCGAACAAGATAAACGAGACGTGTTAAGAGAGAAAAACAAAAAGGGGACCTTCTTATCATTGACAGGTAATGTTCAACTTTTCTCTAATATGCGAAAAAGGGAGCACACGCGTGCATAACTGATAAATAACGTAAACAAGCTGTGTGAATAACCACATCTGTGTTTATGTTGAGCTCAGTGCGAAAACCGTGTATTGCTCTCATTTTAATTCAAACCAATTATCTGAGATACCAATTGAAAGGCAAAGATATTGGAGCTAAATATTTCGTACAGGTTTTAGAACATATTTTATGGTTACATTAACAAATCCTCACGTGAGACCTCTGATATTTGCTTTAAACGGTAGGCTGATGAAACGGTGAGCAAACGTTATTGTACTGTGTTGATTACAAATAAATTATTTCACATTTTCAGTAACTAGAAAATGCAAAGTAAAACTGGTTCGTATTGCTGAGCTCTCAATATGATAAACACATTCTTAGTGGTTTGTAAAGGTTAAAGTCTTACTGCACATTGCACATGAAGTCAACACTTCTAGGACACGTTCTGTTTCCCGAGAATTCCCCCGCGCCTTTTTAATTAAAGGAGATAATTTTCTTTTTGCTGTCTTTTTGCTTTGCTTTAGAGAAAACCACAGTAATTTTTAAAGGAAATTATGTAATTATACACTCATTTTTTGCATAGTGTGGAAGCAATTTTATTGGTTTTTCCATCACTTACAGCTGGTTAGTTAAACGTCACTATGGCGTTGTAATGTTTAAATTTGATCGTGTGCATCGCGGGTCTTCATCCTCGTAAAGGTGATCAAAAACCTGAAGAGTGGCCTTTATCAAAACGGATTGCAATTGCCTGTTCTGAAGATACATCTACAGCTTATGTTCAGAATCACGTTTCTTGATGGTGCAAGTAGGTACAAAATCTTGGAAGCTTTATATCTCTGCTTCCAGTTTTCTGCGTGGTCCTTATCGAATTACCGTAAAGGTTTTGTTTCCAAATGCGCACACAATTTCACTTGTTGCCTCTGTGGAATAAGTTCAATTATACTCTTTCGTTTTTCGATAAAATCATGTTAGGTTGGTTAGTTGCACCTTCCAGAAACACGGATATTACAGTATCAGTATGCTGCAATACAAATTGGCGATGGAACTTAATGGGAACGATTGTGAATGAAAAATACAATCCTTGAAAATATTGCTGACTGTTGAATTGACAAACGATATCATAATCCCTTAGTGACGCCCTTGTCAGCGCATTGTTAAGTACATTATTTCAAAACGGATCTGACTGTGCAGAAAGGGCCGGCCACGATTTCTCTTAAACTTGACTAAAAGATTGCCACAAGGATTGACACAGTGGAACATCTTTTCATCTTCTGAAACTGAAGCACAGTTTAACCTCTACCTTTTTGAGAAACATCCCCTCACTCCCATAATTTGATACACTAGGATGTTTACCAGTAAAGAAAGAGCAGCGGAGAACGGTGTGGCAAAATGCTTTACCTACATACTCAACGGTACCGAAGGAAATTCGAGTGCTTAATGCACTGGCTCAGGTCAGTGACATGTACAATAGTTACATTCATTCCTAATGGTTTTTACACTATCAAAAAGACTTAGTTTTAAAAGGCTGGCTCAGTCGAAGGAAGGAAGAAAAGACAAACAAACGAGCAACAACAACTTCAAATGATTGATGATGCTCCAAATGTCAGGACTACCAGGAGAATACCCAATTAAAGAACATGGGGTTGTATTTGATTTCAGATTTGCAGCATTAACACGTGTAATAACATCAAATCTCAAACTACCTTTCCAACAAAATGAAGGCTGGATGCAAGGTCTACGTTTGAGGCCTACGACATGATTCATGGAATGGTTGGACAGGACCTGTTATTAAATTGCGGAGAAACAGTAGTAGTCGACGGTTGACATGATGTTGTGGCATTATTGGTCCGAGGCACACAGGGCAATATCAGAGAAAACATGGACGAGAAGGATAAGTAAATGGAGTGAGATCTCGCAAACGGAAATTGCATTGCATTGTACGACTACTTGGCAAGAAAAGTATTATTGAATACAAGGACTCCAAACCACAGGCTCCGGGCTCCTTATTTGGTAAAATAATAACATAAAGTCAACAACCGGCGGTGATTGTCCTAAATGGTTGGACAAATAACGTGAACATGAAAAGGCCTTGAGTAAGATATAAAACTTTACATGGTTGAGGTTAGACTAAGACTTAGTTGAACGAAAAGGCCTTGTTATTCATACTACAACTCGACACATATTTTGGGTGTATTTGATGTTCAATATTCCCGCGTTTGTGCTCAATTTGCTCATCTTTGTCGAAAGAACTGCCATTGTTTGATGACAAATCGAAAACCACTCTCTCTGTAATTGCTGAAAATACACTGGTTTTATTTGTCTCTTGAATCATGTTCTACTCGCATAGTGTGACGTCATACTTGCTGCCTTTACCATTGGTTAATGATGATGATCTTAGTACAGCTGAAGATTTTTTTTACAAACTTGGTAACTGGCGGGATTTTTTACTCATTAAAAGGTCCTTTTTATTTGAAAAAAATCTAAAAATAATATCAAAATGTCAACGATGGCTGAATAGAGTCCAGCATTTATCTGAACTTTTTAATTCGTAGCAGGCGTCATCGACATCAGTCGTCGTATTTAGGAGTCAAGTCACGGCGTCTAAGAGGTAGCCGGGAGACATGCCAATGCACAGCACTCTAGAAACATTAAAATTAATCTGCCATATAATGATGACATATGTTTAAAATGAACGTGACTGATCAAAGGGCAAATGAAGTATGCACCTGACACGACCTGACAAAGTGGTCTAGGGAACGCTCTTCAGTTCATTTCCATGCTACCCTTAAAAAATTAACGGATTACTACTTATAAGGAACCAGAAAGGAGAGTAGTACTTTTACTTATAACTATGACTGTTCTTTTATAAGAATCGCCAACAAGACCAGGTACAGTATGTTAGTTGATAATCGGATGACATGAATGAGTAATGTACGGCTAACGCCTTTTATCTTAATGAATTGCTTCGGAAATGGCAAAAGTTTTTGAAACAAATTGAGGACTTTAAATCTTGGCTTTCTTATATGACCCCTTATACACGATTAAAACTAAATTGGCAACCGAATTTTGTAAAAGATTGAAAAGTCCTTTATAAAGCTCCAATTGATGATTTCCTCTCTTTTCCATCATGTTTATTCGTCAAAGTCTGAGTATAAAGAAACCATCATTTCACATTTGAGAAGATGCAAGGAAAGAAAACTACAAAATGCATCTCTCGAGTCTCTTCAACAATAATCAAGGTATATATAGGATGACAAAGAACGCACTAGGGAAGTATATCTGTTTAAACTACCGGAGAAATGGACAGCGAATTCGTGTTAGCCTGGGGCGACATGGAATTAGACCGGCTTACAACAGGATAACCGAATATTGGGTGAGCTACTTCAATTCTTGTTAGAGATAATGGCTTCTTACCTGAACTTAAAAATTGGTGACTTTTACCTGTGGGACTGAGTTAGAGACAAAGGTTTGGTTGAGCAAAATGTGCCGAACACAGGATTTACATTATTGACCGATTGTTATGAAGGAGGGTTTGCAGCGGGAATTTTCCAGATATCAAGCTTGCTGCGTGTACCTTGAGTTTAAGAGCTGTGATGCAAAGCCGGGACATTTTGTTCGGAATGTTTGTATTTGGGTCAATAAACATTTAAAGAAAAACCTGCATTACGACATAAACTGCTGTTAATTATTCAAAAGAGATAAAAACCTGAACATTCAAACTTAAGCAGGACATGGCGTTGTATTCTTCAAATTTTCTACGTCTATGATTTCTTTAAAAGCCCGATTGACCTGTTTAATCAATAAAACACTATAAGTGCAGGTCAAAGTTGATCTGTATATGTTAGAACGTCACCTTAAACCTTCATACTATACTAGTCTAAAATATAACTGGTTGGCGTTAACCACCCAGGATAGTTCATTGGGAATGTCAGTATTTCAATAGTGTATGCCAACGACCGAACCGCGTCCGAGGCTATCCGGAACACGAGGACGCGTGTGCCATACTGCAGCGCAGCCATACGCCGACCACGTGCGCACTTGTTCCCGAAAGATCTCTTCTTTTCAAATACCAGAGAGGCTGGTTTCAAAGACAACCTGATCAAGTCTGTCTTCTAGACAGGGCAAGGAGAAATCAAGCAATCCTTGAGTCGACATCACCTTCATTTTAGTTGGATGGCAACAGTGATTAAAGGCCTTACTTCCCGTCAGAAAGAAAAGCCCTTACGGCGAGTCTAGCTCATGTTACGTGTCAATAAAGATCGGTCTAATGCGCAGTAAAATCCCCGAAACAGATTTCGCAAACAAGGCATAAGAGTTATTGAAGATTTATGATCAACCTGTCTAAGCAAAGTCGAACTCTAACGTCATGAAATCTCACGGTCCTGGCTCTGTGCTACAACTGGGAGTAAAAACAGACGATGCAATCATCCCAGGTCATCTCATGGGTTTGGTATATCGTCAGTTTTCCTTCATTGATACCAACAACTCATTTTTGTGACATTGATTTTTGTTTATACGTTTTCATTTGAAAGGAAGAATCCTGTGCCCGTATAGTGTCAATATTTTCGAGATCTTTTCTCAAAACAGCTTAGACATTACAGCTACTATTCCTTTCAAACCATAGCACACAAACTGAAACTACAATGTCTAAAATGGTTAAAATAAATGCTCTTCATTTGATAAGGCCCTGCTTTATGGGCAACTGTTTTCGAATTTCTTGGTGGTTATGATCTCGATTTTTTGCCACTCATACGCTGCAGGAAATAGTCGTAGCCGCTTGGCAATGATTGCTCTCTTGAGACGGGTCCCGATTTATGGATTTGACCGACCCACAACTCCACCCCAGGGCGCTGGTAACATCGAATTCTTTGTGACGCATAAACTTAATTTATTCGAGACCTCAACGGTTAGAATTTGTCAGGTATAAACACTTCAACGTACAAATCCACACAGAATGAGCAGTCATGCACATCGTTGATCGTGGCTATGCATCAGTGGCAGCAATTTTATGAATGGGAACATAATTCAAAACGATTACACATTTCATTTATTCACAAAATTAGGGTATATTAAAACACCCGTGTGAAGACGGTGTTCACAAATTCATAACGATCACCCCATTTAAGTGAATCACCAAATCTGGTTAAACATCGCTTGAAGATGTGGTTGTTATAATATGCATGAAATTAAAGTTTATATCACATAATCTTAGGGTGCCTTGGAGCGAGTTTCTCGTGTTATTGTTAGCACCATAAATAATGCTGATGTGCTGGACAACCTGTTTTCATTGGTCTATCCACCATGGCATACACACCCACAAAAACCAACACGTCACATTTTCTGAAACTTAAACCAAGTGGTAATTGCCCCCACACAATACATTTAAAAACAGTTTGTTATCCACATCACTGTCTAGTATTTCTGGATTTCAAGGTGGAATTGAGAAGACAAGATGGAGTATCTGTATCAGTTGGCAGATTTCTTTCTGGAATTTGATGAAAACAAGTCGGCACATTTTTACAGTATGCAAATTAGAATAAGACTGTGGATAAGTTGGCCTGAACATTTTTGCTGAAAATGTTTTTCCCCAAAAAACACTTGGTTGAATTCTCAGAAAGGCGATATTTTCTTCACAAGGGGCAGGGGTAGTCTAGCATTATTGGCATTAATTGTGGGACTAATATATGCTTTGCAGGTGGGATTTGTGCTGGCCTATTAGGAAAAGATCCTTAAAAGTGAATGGAATCATCACATTGTCATATGTTAAACCCCGGCTTTTGCAGGCCCTATGCAACGCATTTGATGGATGACGCACGACGGGCGACGAACGACGGGCGACGCACGACGGGTGACGGAAAATGGCATGTTTGGAAGTGATAAATGGTAGAATTGGGACACAACAAAAAGCAAAAGACGACAGACGACGGACGACGCCAGATATGGAATCACAGCGAGAGTATACATGTACTCTCACTAGAGGAGTACACTCCTGCACTTGATCTAATGCGCACGCATCCTACTCGTGTTAACAGGAGTAACCGGGCCCTCATCCGTGTCTGGGTTCAAACCCTGAACGTGGCTGCAGGTTGTGACCTTTCGGAGATCAATGTACCTGTACATGTCTCTGCACTCAGGACTGGGTACCAGTGTGACAGCAGATATCACATATGTGCTAGTACCAGCAATCGAAATTGATCTTGCAGCCTGATGCACAGCGAAATAAGTTTTAAAAGCACTTTGAGATCGATTTTATAACAGGCCCAGAGGTACATAAGCATTACATTAACAATATACATACAGTTGAGCGAGCTCGTTGGCAAATGGCTCAAAGAGGGGTAAATCGGATGTACTCACCTAAATTGAGGACACGTGTATACGAATAACTACAGCAAACTGCGGTGTAACTTTAATACCTGGGTAACCCGTTTTATGGAAATATCAAGGATAGTAGATTTTGTTGGAGAGAAAAAGGATTAATTCACGATAAGAGCCACTCTTGAACTGTCAACCTATTTAGAAAGCGTCGATTATTCTTATTGTACATTAAACTGAACTTTTTTAAAAGAAACATATAGTTTACTGTTAGAAAAACACACCTGACATCAAAATTGACTTTATGGACTCAGAAATCCCAGATATTGAATTGTTACAGGCTCTCGCACAAGGGGAGATGCTAATAAAGGTTAAGTACACTGTTTGAGAGAGGTTCCACCCTAAATTTTTCGTTTCGATTTACTGCGCTAAAATTTTCTGTTTCATGTTCGGTGGCGATTACAGATCTCCATTTAAAATAAAACACTCCTTTCGATGCACTTATCTTTTCAACGTGTCTTATTTATTTTTATATACACTCCTTCCAAGTTCTTTTTATGTTATAATTTTCGTCATTTTACTGATTTATATTTCTATGTTAATTATAACGTATTTTTGGTTATTTGTCTGTGTGCTTTTCTTTTGAAACTTCAGAGCCAATTTACTTCAAGTTTAACCTCAATTCCAACTCTTCGTCTGTCTATACTAAACACAAAAAGCCTATGACAATGAAAATTCATGAATAACTTCGCACTTCAGATGAATCATTTGGAAACTTACCCATCAATATTTCCAAGATGATTTTCCGAAGGCATGTTTCCAAACGAAATAATTTCCAAGGTTGTAAACGTGGTCTTCATCTGAAGAGACAGTGAAATGATTCCCAAATTACCCGCTCCCCAACCTTGCTCGTTGGTGGTGTAAAACATCCCCAACTCCGTACAGTCATATCGCCAACATTTAAAAACTTCAATCTAGCACATTATCCATCTGAACTAATGAAAACAGCGTAATGAAAACAGCATGTACGCACGCCTTACGATCCGCAGGTGACGACGGCGTGTCTCTTTGTGACCTGATAAGCATTCACCCTCCATGGGAACGAATACAAAATAGTAATGCACTAAGCTGGAAGATTTGTACAATTAACAGTGTGGGCCAGGAGTGAAGCTTTTACGCATATGCAGATGTACATAGCTAGCCAACGGTGGGCAATAGATCGAATTCATCTCACGGCTCAAAACATTAGTAAAAACTTCTTTTTCTCTTATACATGTACAATGGACTATAGTGGAGGAAGAGACGTGGTTTAATGAGCTATAGAGAAAAAAATCAAAAGGTGGAGATTCTCTGCTTCGCATGGGCTTGCACGCGAAGTATTTGAATCAAAGAAACTCGACTTTTAGTCTTTTCCACTTCTGTACACGCGCAGAACTATAAAATAAGGAAATTCGATGCCACATGTTGTCAATCTATCATTTTTAAACGCCATATGTCGTCTGTTTCCTTGAGGTGTCATCTACATTCAATAAATGAATGCCACAAATTAGGAACGAGAAATTGCACCCGAAATCTGCCCCATGACAAGTAGCTATAATGATACCAAGTTTTAAATTCTGAACGAGGACAGGTTTCATGAGTGCCATGCAACTTATTCATACACTGAGATATCTTATCAACTCACATCGACGTGTAATGGGAACTATTGTTTTACAGGTCGACATGCTGCTGTCTAAATGACGATTTGCTACAATGAAATATGTCACCGAGTCGACTCGGTGACGACGACATAACGGCTTTTATAGACAAGTTATCTTGCAAGTCGACTTACTGGAATGTAGATGGATGTCGTAAGGAAACGGCTTATCTTGCTACTCATGTACATTATTGGTAATGAGAAGAATTACGAAACCTGCAACGCAGAGGAAGCCAGGTGCTTAAAAACCTGACATGTTAATTGTTTTTCAGTCATAATCCTGCAGCCGATCGAAAGTGAGTTGTGCACAACAAATGCAGTATTTTGGGAAACCGAATTAGTGACTGAAGTCGTATACGATGGCTTTATTTCCACTTTGACCTTGGTATACTTTGTTGCCTTTTGGCTTCATTTATTCCATGCGTTCCGTGAGCTTTCTTCAGACTAAATAACAGTGACAGGTTCAGGAAGATCAACGAGTTCTGACTTCATAGCTCAGGGTGTTTGTCGATGTAGCAGGAACTATATATAGACTATATATTTCCCAAGTGAGATGTTCGCATCGTACACTTTAGGCAGTGGTGGCCGACTATCAAAATGGGTGTCAAAACACTTTTTGGATGCATTGTGCCTGTCCCTTTTTCTTTCTTTTTTTTGTTCCAGGACGAGTCTTTATTTAGAGATGCTAGAAACAATAAACACGGCAGACGCGTCCATTTACGGCTACAGGACGTTGAGGAGATATCTTATTGGTGAATCTCTTGGCGCGAAATATTACACGAAACAATTGGGATTTACCTTGATGCGCGGAGAAAGGTGAGGTAAATATTTAGTTTGATGCGGTCTTGTGTTGATAGAAAATCTTGGAATGTCGAAAAGATGTGGGTAATCACCTGTCTAAGCTAGGTTTTATTCCGTGTTGCCTTGTATGGTAAACCTATCTCACATGGCAAACTCCCTCTAATTTTAATGAACACCGTAAGCTCTGATCCTAATCTGTAGACTCGATGTGCAGGTGACGCCAAAGGGTTTAAAGAATTGGTATCCTTCAGAATAGTTTCTCAAGAAAACTGTTCTGATGAAGTAATGATAGATTATTAGGAGGTTAGATGATTTGTACCAAAAGTTTCCTTTTCTTGCAGATTTCCTCATCTTTTGGACTACATACAAATTTATCTCCGGAAAGAAAAGAGATGTGCGATTCATCACGTACAACCACTGCACGCATTTTCATTAACTTCAGCAGGATATGTCCGAGTGCTTGCGCACATGCTAAAAAAACCTGAGGGAAAGACTGTCAACAATACAGTATTTGCGCATCTTCTGCTGCATGGAACCTGTTATCAAAGAGATGTACTCTTGGGGCATGCACTTGTTGATGAATTTCCTGTTACTGGTAACTGCAACTGCATGCCCTTTGTTGCAATTAAGGTCCATTCCTATGACCCTCAATTCCATGTTAGACCTGCTGGACACCTAAAATCTCAGCTTGTTTTTCGTTGGTAACGAGATGATTCCAAACAGATCTCTGAGTTTGAAGTTGTCAGAAACTGATTAAACGTTTTGGGTCTGCTGCTCCAAGCGCTTCGAGTTTCGCAGATTTCATTACGTGCCAAATTCTTGTTCAGCTTTCAGTTTGTATATACTTCCGTATCGTCTCAGGTGTGTATGTGACATTGCAAAAGCAGAGAAAAAGAAGTATAAGACGAAATGAGTACCATATATTCTCCCTTCTGTAAGAGGATATATCAGCCGAGGATCTAAACAAACAGGAAAGAGGACAGGGGAACTGTGGGGCAGAATCTCTTAAGATACTGTCTCATGTTGCAATATCTTGCAAGGTTAGACGAGGTGAGAGTTGCAACTACTCTTCAATTTCAAAAAAGTCAAAATACAACTACTGCAGGATAGCAGCAAGCTGGTCAGAAGGGCAAACAGAATATGAAAAATGTGAAGTTCGGAGTGGCAATGAAAAAGAGTTGTGGAGAGTTGTTTTCAAATGGAGAGCTGATTTCCGAATAGATCATGTTACTTTCCAATTCACAATATTTAGTCTTTCAGTATTAAAGTTCAAAAGGTAAGTGTTAAAATAATTTTCGAGATTTGTTCGAAATTCGACATTAAATGAATTCAGTGTATGTGAAAGTTTGGTGAAGATGTCTCCAAATATTTAAGCTGTTTTCGTATCTAAGATTCACTGGTTTTTGCTGTTTCCAGATTCCTTGCACTTGCGCTATTACTTATTGATAGCTTCTCAATTATTGCCTGTAACACCTGCATGGAAATTTAACCCATGAGTTTCGACATTTAAAGCCCATGACAGTTATACACATGACACTGTTTAATGAATTCTGTTATGGTATTCCATGTGTTTTTTACGGCGCTCTGTGAGTGCCATCCGACTTGTTCAGACACTGAGATAGTTTATCTTAGTAAGTCAACTTATAAAGCGTATTTAGTCGATTAAACGAGATAAATTATGTAGTTAAGCCGACTTCCTAACTTTATCGTGAGATATTTTATGACATCAAGCCTGTTTCCAGAGTTCCTTATATTGACTTGGCGAGATAATTTATGTAATTAAGTCGACTTCCTAATTCGAGTAAGTCGACATGTCATCAAGTCTACTTTCAGAATTCACTCTGTCGACTCGTCGAAATAAATTTTGCTGTAAAGTTGATTTCCCAATTCGAGCGAGTCGACTTGGCGAGAAAATACGCTTCAAGTCACGTTCACTTGTGAGTAGTCAGTTCATGCCTGCGTGTTGTACACTTGATGACATAAATTATCTCGCCAAGTTGACCTACCAGAATTAGGAAGTTGGATTGACTACATAAATTTTCTTGCCAGGTCGTCCTCCCACAATTGTAAAGTCGACTTGACAACATGAATTATTCCGACGAGTTGACATCGCGAAATTCCAAAAGTAGACTTGATGACATAAGTTATCTTGCCAAGTTGTCTCACCAAATAAGGGAGTCGATTTAACTACCTGAATAATCTCGTCAAGTTGACATAGGGAATTCCGAGAGTAAGCCAAGTCGACTTACTAGAATTAGTAAGTCGACTTGACTACATCATTTATTACGTTAAATCGACTAAATACGCTTTATATGTCGACTTAATAAGAAAAATTATTTCGGTATATGAACAAGTTGGATGGCACTTCCAGAGTTCCGTATTTTTTTGAGGATTGAATATCGTGGATATTGAGAATATTTTACGTTGGGCGTCGTTGCTATTGGATATTTACTGGAGTTTGATTCGAAGTGGTAGCTGCATTGCAAACAAATGAGGAGGTTTAATGAAGATCGAAACCTGAATGAGCGATGACAATGTTGTGATCTATATCGGTGTGCCGTAATTCATCCATGTGTAAATATGACTTAAGGAGTGCGCCATTTTAATTCATTCTCCTTTACCTATAACCCCCTAGGTTGTTTATAAAACCATATTGAAATCGGAGGATTTCAGACTGTTAGGGTTAATAAATCTTAAACTACGGAACTCCAGCAAGCAACAGAATACAAGATGTTGATGCTTGCGTCAGAGGGATGTCTTAGCTTGGTGGTTTTCCTCAGAGCAATAGCGAAACCCGTCATAAATACACGTCCACCTCTTCGGAAGTGTGTTGAGAAAAAGGAGCGGCAAGAGGGAATTTTCCTGTCCATCAAAGGAAATGCCGATTACAGCGGCAAACGTCGAGATAATTAAATTCGTACAGTTTAGAGACAGCGTGACTCGTGGGAGTATAACAGGGGTTAGTTGGAGTAGAGGCAGGTAGCAAACATGATTCGTTGCATCCTGTGCACGAGGTTGGATTACAAAACTCAGGACAAGTACGTGGGTTAGGTAGGATTATTGAAGGCGGCGCCTACAGCCTCGCCGATATATACCGAATCCAGTTACATGAAGAATTGTGCTATGTTGCTTCCTGCAGATATCCCCTTACGCTGACAACAGCGTTTTCAAGGACAGGACATTAATATGAAAAGAACAGATGGAAAATACGCAAATGTTTGATGAACAGGAAAGCGAGAATGCCAGCAGTTATAGGGATGTGGAAAACAACTTGGCAAGGACGGCACAACCGAAGACAGATAACCCGTAACAAAAAGAAGCAATCGCATAAAACTGTAGCACATTGCTTGGTCACGTATTACGTCATTTCAAGCAGTCACCAACGTATCAAACTCAAAATGTAGGAAGCTGAGGCAAAGTTACAAACACGTGGATCAATAAACAAACAATTTTGAATAACAACAGGGACGGAATTACACAAGATGTCAAACCCTCAAAAGGGACCCATATATGTATTGGGTTGACTTCCAAGCAAACTAATTGGTAGTCAATAGATAATGCGCTTAACACGGGCTGATGCACACTCGTCAGTGACAGACCTGATGGTATACCAGGGCGTTCCAGGATTTTTGTTGGGTGGCAGTCGAAACCTAATATTATTTTGCACCCACTGACGTTCATTTCGAAATGATCATTAAATCTAAGCTTTTCCGCAATGTGAAAATGATAAATTTTATAAATTATAAAGAAGTCATAAATGATTAATTACGGTGATCGGAGATGACAGGGAATAATTTTGAACCCAGGAAACGGTCATGAACACTGTCGCCTAGTGGTGCATTCTATCCATACTCATGATAAAAGTATCCCAGCAAACACATCTTAATCTTTCACACTGGAGAGAAATCCCTTTGAAACTGACGAGCAAAGGAGGAAGCTAGGTATTTGTACTTTTGAGTCCTTGAAAGATATTCTGTGATCTTCATTGTCCATGACTTTCTCAACCATTGACAACTGTCATGTTAAGGTATCTAACGTTACATCTGAATGAGTGTAGAACAGCGCCACCTAGTGACGCTTTAACCGCTTATTAAAACAGACAATTCTTGAAAATCATTTTATAAATAAATAATTGTGTATTTTTTAATAGAAACACCTTAAAATTTACTATTTGGTAAGAGGCGCCTCATCGTCTCAGTTTCAGCGCAGAAATGACTGGTAAATATTTTTGCAATAATGAGACAGGATAAGTGAACAGAAGACAATTAACTTTTCCTTATTGAAATTCGTTTGGATAGGGTTTGTACATAGATAATGAATGAACATAAAAAAATTTATACACATGTGATGTACACGTACCGATTCCAAGCATAAAGATTATTTTACGTATCGTCATTAAGGACGGAACGGAAAAGATTTTCTCTAAAGCTTCGTATTAGTGTGGGGAAATGGATGACACTCTGACGTATGATACCTTCAAGCAGCATAGTAGACCCAAACCGCCCCTTTAATATAAGTTGTTTACAACTGTGTAAATCACAACGGATATGGTAGTGGCTAGCCACTAAACAAAGACGTACTGGGTCTTCTTGTGTCGTAACTCAATCCTTGTCTAATTTGTTCCTCAGTGAGATCTGAAGGGGGATTGAGACAACAGGGGAAATTAGCTAAAACCAAAGACAAACAGAGATTTGGCCACAGGGAGATGACCTATGGATATAAAAGTTGCAACAGAGTAATACGGTCTCTCACAGCTTTTCTGTATAGAGACGCGTAAGACCAAGGGCTCAAAGACATCTCAGACTATCCTGCCGGGCCCATTAATGATAAAGTCAGGGTCTTATTTTTCTAGTGCAGACTCGGTCAAGCCTAGTGCTTGAGGGTTTTCTTATTTGTTAACAACTATACCATTGGTACAATCGCAAGCCGTTGGAACTAACGTAGGTGTGAATCCATTTCTGTGTGTGGACATCAGCCCTGCTGCTCCCTGACCTTGGGATAAACATCTTTTCCCGTTGATGATCAGACGCAAACAATCAGCACATCCAGTTGTCTCTAATCGTACGATTTACTATATTAGTGAGATTACAGTGTAAAATGAACCAATTTCATGGCGTTTCCTACCAGTTAGAGAAAATACCTCTTACGTTATCTAATAAAATATATCGGTCTCCTAGATATTATCATGCACTTCATCTTGCGAATGTTTGCACGTGTTATGAAATTTACTCTCTATTTTCAACAAACGCTTAAATTTATAATTTCTTTAAGAAAGACAAAGAAATGCCTTGCCAGCGCTAAAGGAAATTAAAAACAGAAATTGAAAACAATAAACTCTGGATTGGTGGACCTATGACATTCACAGGTAATGTTATACACATTAAGCACATCAGTAGTACACACAGTCACCTAGTCTGTGTCAGGGCAATGGACTTCATTTCAGTTCAGTGTTCTTCAATAGGAACGTATCGAGGTCCAAGCGGCAGGGATCCTAATTACAGGATCGATTATCTTAAAATTAACCTCTTTGATAAAAAGTGAATAAGCACTAAACTGCGAAAATGTGTGAAAGATCAATGATAAATTATGATTATGTCATGTGGATTTGGTACATGAACTGGTATTCTCCATCAGTTTTTGTCTCCATTGCATACTTCACACCAGGTACACTTTTAAAAGCATGCCTCAGGACTGGAGGCCCAAGAAGGGTTTGAAACTGCTTGATAGGAGAATCTCATGTCGAATTATCTTCGTGTTTTCCTGAAGTGTGGACAACATCATACTTTCACGTCGGAGACGAAGAATCAGACCACATGTACTGACTTCGTCTAAAGACATAAAGATGTCGGCTCTCAGTGTGAAATAAAAGCAGGCCGTAGACTGGTCTTTCTGAGGGATACTGCAGTATCCTATCTTCATTAAACATTCATGAGTGCAGTTCTGTGAGAAAGTCGCATAAGTGTCGCTTTTGTCGTTTTCCATTCAAAAAAATTATCTTTATCTCCAGCGTTTACTTAGTTTCGTTGGTTGGTGGTTGGTTGTGTAGTTACTTGGATGACGGTTTGGTTGGCCGAACAATCACTTCATTTAGCATAAGTACGGTGGTCTGCTGGTAGAAATGCTTGTCTTGTTATCTAGGGGAATGTCATGAAACATAAAGGCGGCGCTTAAGCACAAAGACATTGAAACTGAAATGGTCGGTGTTGCAGCAACTTTTTCCTTTTGTAATTAGCGTGGCACTGACATTCGACAAAATTTACCTACGACTCAAGGGCAACATTAAACAAACTCATAGGATCACCAGAACACGGCCTTATCATTGTAGAGACAGTAATTACAGCTCAGAGAGCAAAATGACGAATCACATTAGTCAACAACTGCAAAGACATGCTGATCAGGATGATATTTGACGAACGCAAACAACCGAAAAGTGCAGCCTTAATTCGCACTATCTCAGCTGCATATTCTCTAGTAAGGGTACCCTTACATGTGCCAATTATATTATTTCAGAAATCAGTAGTGGTCTACCACACTTATCCTGTTCGTAAGTGTGACGTCACTTCAGTTTAGACCACGCCCGCTGCACATACACTGCACAAAGAGTTACATGCATTGGTCGCCGTTTACATGGAACCTTGGAACCGGAAATCAACGCGCAACTTCAGCAATCGTCCAATGGGATCCTGCATATCGTGGCGCGTCCGTCTTTGTGATGACTTGCTTACAAAGTAAGTCAAGTCAGAAACCGGATGACGAATGCAGCATCGCGCGACTGCGTGGGTGCGGTAACGGAGGCCCAGTATGAACTAGTACAACGATGTAGCAGCCTTGGTAACAGTGTTGGAACCAAGGCTTAGATCCTCAAGGCAAAGAGCAAGACTTGATGCAAAACTTGATGCGGAGATGATTGTTATTGACAACTACTTGTATTTTTCTAAGACACACAGCAATCATGCAGCTGTGTTTACTCCATTTAACATTAAGACATCACCTTCAGAATGAGGATGCTGAGCCGAAGTCTGTGTTACATGCATGTAATTGATAATATCTCTGCATGATAGCATGAGCCTCAAATGAGATTTTTGGTACAAATAGAAAGCAACGTCAACTTTAATTTGACACTATTATACTTTAGGAGAAGTGAATGCTATATTTAGGTTGCATTTTGTAAAAGACTAAGGTTCTAGAGTTGATAACTCCAAGGTTACCTGTTAGAATGAATTGTGTATTTGATCTGCTCAAGATCAAAACATGATGGAAATAAACCATATTTGGACATACATTGTAATCAGCCAAATATCATTTCCTGGGGGCAGTTTACTTAGAGGGCGATTGGCACTCTTCAGCAGAGATGTTCTGTCTGTATGTATTCCATATCATTTTATAGAAGTTAGAAATAATCTCCATGGCCTTGTAGCCATAAATTAATAAACATACATGTAAAATTGTTATAGCTTTGTTTATGGGGAAGCAGCAAATTGTTCTATCAAACGTTATACTGTAAATGTACAAGTGAACAGAGAAAGGGTATTTCCCTTCTCCATTGCAAAACTTCATTATCATATATGCTCGAAACTTAGCAGACAGCTCAAAGCTGACCCTAGGGTGTACATTTGTATTTACAGAATAGCAAAATTTCAAACAAATTCATCCTAAAAATAAAAAAATCAGAGAGCCTTGAAGAGCAAGGCTCTAAAATGACAAGGCATTGATCCTCAAGGCTAAGGCCTAAGCTTTCACCCTCAAGCCTTAAGGCTAAGGCCAAGGCCCTAAAATCAAGCCTTAAAGCAGCCTCACAGCCAAGATTCAGCATCAAGGCACTGTCTGGCACTGTCCAATCACGTTCGCTATATTTGTCTGCTGCTGGAAATGAGCTAATACAAAGAATTGATCTCTGCATGGGATGGATTGTTCTGGTTCTATGACGAATGTTTCCTCGAAGCCATGAAATAAAACTGTGATCCATACTTCTAGAGGCACATAAAACAAAATAATAATAAGAGTAATAAAGTCACAACTAGTCCTCTATTAGGAACCAATCTGATTAATTCTTATGGCACTAATGAACAACTATCATTTATTTGGGCGCTATATATTTACAGACAAATGTAATTTGTACCACAATTTCTTCAAGGGAACAATCAATTTGATGAAGTGCAAGGACATCTGAACTTAAAAGATTGTCATCACTTGAAAAGAAAAACGTCCCTGGACATTGTCCGTCAACAAAAATCCTCTCTACGCAAATTGAGTTTCGTATTTTTTAAAACTTTTTTTACATTTTCCTTTTATCACATACAATCATTCATCTCCTGAATGTTCCATGTGTCAAGTAATAAAGTGCCTACTGTTTACTTAGTCATGTTCGTGGCCATGCTATCTTGGATTAATATTCCATACATCTCAAGCATTAAGGATGGAAGGTCGGATAGATTTCATCCAGTCTTGTCAACTCGGGATTTTTCCCTCTTGATTACATTTTCCTCCTGTCAGATGACTGGAAAAGAATTTATTCTGCTGTATGCTTGACAGGCACAAATTTGTTCGTCATTCATACTGGCTAAGGCTGTTTGCTAACTAGCTCATCAATGGCTAGAAGAATAAGCATGGATATTTTGAATTACTGTCACGTCATTTCCAACTTGGCTTAATATCGTACAGCTCGCTTCTTCATGCTGGTCACTTAACCGCGACGATTAAGCAACTCTGTCCTGATGTTAAACTGTAGGTAATAAGCACGCTTGATACACAATTTGATAGAGATGCTTGCTAGCACTCGATCTTCAATGTTGCACTGCATGCTGATTACAAACGCCTACGCGAATGCATGCAATGTGTACCAAGCAACAATTCAAGCAAACAAAAGTGGGTTGCTGTATGGATGTCCAACCACAGTTTGACTTGAAACGCTCTTCCGTCTCTAATACATGATCAAATGTGTTCCTGACTATAACAATTTGCAACGTTTGCAGCAGTAGCGCTCTGGCCAATCAGTCTTTTACTGAATCATAAACTTTATTCTCTGGTTGCCCGCCCCAAATCATATTATCTGGTTGGGGGGTCGCTTGATAACATATCTGATCAATGGTTCGTCCTGATCATTCTTTCAGTAATCCTGGTTAACTGACTGAACGTTCTTTCCGAGTTTGAACTGGTTAATGTCGACAGAAGCCATTACATTGAATTCAAACTGTGTATGAAAAAATACCCGAAAAAGAGAAAAAATCGTGGTACTGAAGTGGCAACGACTCTTACATATGCATGTCAAATATCGTGAGTTGTGGTCTCTCATAACAAGTCTTGAGTGTATAAGGATAAATTGATGGACGCGTAGGTAGACAATTCCGAAACCCGAGTCTTTCAAAACTGACTGGCAACCGTTTAAATCTTCCGAAGAGGGGCGAGGTTTATATTTATCTCCCGCACGTTTCCGATTACTGTCGAACGCTTTAGTGTTTATGTGCCAAATGGTTTGGCTGCTTCTTACAAAAGTGCACACCAGTGCTTGCTCCATAAACACCTATTTACTGGAGTGATTTCTAGAGCAGGCGTATTTGGATAAATCTGAGACCAGTTTCCAATTACTTCTTAGGATATCAGGTAAGTAAATCGCGAGCCTAGTTATCTAGCAACTGCATCTCATATGACCCTCAAACTAATATTGTACATAACGTCACTTCTCGTGTTTGTATTTATAGAGTTATAACGTTATACATGTATATTTCACCACAAATTGTGCTTTCTGTCGTAAAATTTTGCTTTGAAGCATGGTAAACAAAACAGACTTGTTATGTAACATACACAGTAAACATTATTCAATTCGCATTTTGAGCTTAAATGTGATGGATGAATTTTCTGTAACGCACAGACTTTTACCGATACAAATTCATTTACTCCATGGTCATAGCCTTATACTACCCCTACTCGAATCCACGGCAATCCTCTGATCCACTCCAATCCTCTGATTCACTCCACTGGTAATCCACCTCCATGCACTCCACTAGTACTCCACTGCAATCCACCAGCAAACAAACAGCAAACCACCGCAATCTCTCTGTATCTTCATGTACCAGCAATCCAACACAATCCGTCTGCAATCTACCAGCAATCCACTATGATCCGTGGCCAGTATTCACCTGCAACCCACATGCAATCTATACTGCAATCCACCTGTCATCTACCAGAAATCCACTACAAACAGTATTCTGTAACCCACCTGAAATCTACCCACAATCTACCTCAATCAGTGACCTGGGGACCGCTAAACCATCCGTAACCTGTAATCTTCCTGTCATCTATCAGCAATCGATTAATCCACCACAAATTCGTGACCCGTCATCTATCAGCAATCCACCACAATCCGTAACTTGTAATCTACTTGTCATCTATCAGCAATCGATTAATCCACCACATATCCGAGACCTGTTATCTACCTGCAGTTACCAGCAATCCACCACAATCCGTGACCTGTAGTCTACCTGTCATCTTTCAGCAATCCACCACAAACAGCGTTCCGTAACCCACCAGGAATCTACCAATCTACCTCAATCAGTGATGACGTGGGAACCAGTAAACAATCTGCAGTATATCAGCAATCCACTACTATCCACG